>AMCV02000008.1:1008086-1031965 GCA_000350065.2 Colletotrichum orbiculare MAFF 240422
AAAATATATAATAGTTATCTATAAAGTAATAGAATACATATATAAAATTTATATATAATACTAAGTTTTAGATATTTTAAATATATATAATACTCTCTTTATAATATCTATCTACTAGTTTCTATTATAGTTAAATATATATATCTATTAAAAATACTAGAGTTAGATAAGACTTTTTAGGTTTATCTGAGTTAATAATAAGATATATATTATAGAGATAGAAAGTAGGCTTAATACTTTCTAAATAATATTGATTAAGCCATACTACTAATTTTAGGTTAAAAATAATAATAATAAAGATCCTTATAATAATAAAGCTAAAAGAGAAGCTTTATTTAGAAAGATAATAATAATAATAATACTTAAAGAGAGGCTAAAGTAATAAAGATAACTATATAAGAATAATATCTTTATTATAAAAGCTAATAATTCTAATATTATATATTATAATATTTTTCTTATAGTAAAAGAGGTAAAAATACTAGTTAAGATTATTAATTTCTACTAATATAGTTTTATTATAATACTAAGTAAGCTGTTTAAAGAGTTATATACTAAGGACTAGGAGACTCTAGTAGCAAAAAGGGTATTATAACTTAAATACTTTAATATTTAAAAATATAGGTAAATAAGAATTTTTAGCTTTAGATTTATTAATAAAGTTAAAAGTATTAATAGTATATTATATAAGAAGTTATAACTAGTTACTAAGAGATTTAATCATTAGGGGAAGATTAATATTTTTATATAGTTATTAATAATATAATAAGTCAGTTATTACTTTATATTAATATTATTAGTCATACTATGTTTTAATACCCCTATAGAAATCTACTTTTATAATATTACTTAAGTATATATATATATAGAAATACTACTGAATTACTTTATCTTAATAGAACTACTTATTAGTTTATAATAAGTATATTTAGAAGGTATTATTATTATTATTATTATTATCTAGTTATTAAATAGCTTTATAGAATTAGGTATATATTAATATATAATATATTCTCACTATTATTAAATAAGACTAGGGATAGAAACCTTATTATATAACTTATATTTTATAATTTCTAAAGTAAATAATTTATATTTTAGTATTATAAGTATTTAGATAGATAACACTTTTAACTTTTACTTATCTAAACCTAATAATAATAAAGAAGAAGAATTCTAATAAGTGAGATTTATAGTAAAGCTAAAGTTAATATTTATAAATAATAAGTTTCTTATTTTTAATAGAAGTGAAATAATTCTTAAAGATAATAATAATATAATTACTATCTAAAAAAACTAAAATAAGAAAATGAGACTTATTAATTATACTTCTAATAAAGTAAAGCTAGTATATATTAAATAATAAATAAAAAGGGTATATATAGCTTCTAGATACTAATTAGAAATACATTTTAACCTTTCTATTATAATTTGATATTAAGACTTAATAGAAGAAAATATTAAGAGACTTGATAATTATTTTATATAGTAGATAAATAACCCGGAGTAAGCCCTAATATTCATCTTTATTAATATTAAGGAGATATAAACTCTATATTTTAATTAAAAGATTCTTTACTAATAATAGAAATATAATATCTTAATTAGAATTTATTATTAACTTAAGAATAAAGAGAAATAATAAGGATAATAATATTTTTAAGTTTAAAAGTAATATTATTTACTTCTTTTCTACTATATTAAGAAGAATTATATAAAATATCTTAGCTTCTAAGGTTTAGAGTATAAGTATAAGAGTTAGTAGAAAATATATAATTTCTATTATTCTTAAGTAAGTAATTAAATATTTAGAAATATTAATAATATTAATAGTAGTTTATACTAATTCTTATTCTTTCTATAAATATCTTATTAAATTAAATATTACTAAAGAGAAGTACTTTATAATTAATATTATAATATTTTAATAAATATATAAATAAAAAGAAATCCTTAAGATTTATTAGATTAATAATAAAGACAACTTTATAGATAATATAACTAAAGGATGTAGTAACTAAGCTTTTAAAGAGTTTATAATAATAAATAAAATAATAATATAAATAGAGGGATAAGTTATAAAAACTACTAATAGTAATAAGAAGAAGAGATAAAAGTAAAAAAAAGCATATGGGATAATAAGAAAATAGTAATAGAGAGAGAAAGAAATATACTATAATAAGAACTTAAGATACCTAATATAGTATTAAATACAAAACGTATTTTTATAGAAAAACGCTATTTATAGCGGTTTTATAGATTTTTAGTATAATTAAAAGGATTAGTATAACTAGAAGCAACTTTACGCTTATTTTACATTTTACACTACTTTTGTATTTTATACTAATTTTAGCATTTGATACGTTTTAGCTATAAAAGAAAGTATTACTAATATGAAGTTAAATATAGTATTAAAATAGCTCAAACTATAGTAGTAAATAACTAAGTAGTCGACTTACTTATTTAAGCTAATAAGAATAGAAGGATTACTATATAGATTTATCCCTATAGTATATAGTATATATATGTATACTATAACCTAGATATGAATATTATAAGTAGAAACAACTAGTTACACACAATCGATTATAACTTTGACTAATTATAAACTAATAATAGATTTTAGAGATAAATAAAAATTTTATAAACCTTAGTATAACTTAAGTCTTTATACTTTTTAGAAATATGAATTTTAATATTATATTAATAGCTATTTTATTTCTTCTTAGTTTTTTTGATATAGATTAATTCTAAATCTATCTTAATAATTTTAATAATGAAATTAAATAGGAAGAAGTATTATAATTTATAGAGAAATATAATAAGTATTAATAATTCTTCATCTAAGAAGATTTTTATAATAAAGTTATTAACCTCCTTATAGAGATAGAAATATAATAATTCTATAAGAAATTTAATTATCTTGATATTTAAAAGTTAAATAATATCTTTAATAGAATAAGCTAAATTATAACTACTAGTAAGATTAAAATAATTATAAAGGATTACTATTAATATTAAATAAATAGTAAGGTATTATATTAATTTAAACTTAGTTTTAATAATAACTATAAGTTTAATATAGAAATTGTTATTAATTTATATATTTTAATAGTAATAAGTTTATATTATATATAGTTAATATATTAATAGTGCTTATAGCTATAAGGTTTATAAGGAGTATTTCTATAGAAAATATATAATATATATTAGAAGTATATTAAATTAATATATACTAAGGTCTTCCAAATAAGATCATTACTAATATAAGATATAATTTTACTAGTAAAAGCTTTCAAAAAAGAGGTGAATAATATAAGTAGTAAGGTAAAGATTATACTAATTGAAATTTATAATAATATTAATAAAATTAAATAGTATTATACTTTCCTATAGAAAGCCTATAAAATTATATATAATAAGGTATTAGAAATATTAAGAGAAGAAGTATTTTAAAGTATAATTAAAATAGTTAATAATAATTGTAGTCCTAATAGTTCTATACTAATCTTTTTTGTCTTAAGAATATACTCATATTTTAATATATTATTACAATTATCTCTAGATATAATAAAATATATAATAGTTATCTAAAAAGTAATAGAAGACATATATAAAATCTATATATAATATCAAATTTTAGATACCTTAAGTATATATAATAGTCCTTTTACTATACCTATTTATTAATTCTTTCTTTATTTAGAAATATATATCTATTAAAAATACTAAGGCTATATTAGACTTTTTGAGCTTATTTCAATTTATAGTAGAATATATATCATAGAAATAGAAAGTAGGCTTAATACCTTCTAAATAATAATAGTTAAACTATATTACCTTCAGTTGAAGAAAGTAATAATAAGAGTTTTTATAATAATAAGGCTGAGGAAGAAGTTTTATTTAAAGAGATAATTATAATTATAATATTTAAAGAAAGGCTGAGATAATAAAGATAACTATATAAAAATGATATTTTTATTATAAAAACTAGTCTTCTTAATACTATATATTATAGTATCTCCCTTATAGTAAGAAAAGTAGAAATACTAGCTAAAACTATTAATCTTTACTAATATAGCTTTATTATAATCTTAGGTAAATCTTTTGAAGGGTTATATCCTAAAAGGTAGGAGATCTTTTTAATAAAAGGGTATTATACTTCAAATCTTTCAATATCTAAAATTATAAGTAGATAAAGGTCTTTAGCTTTAGATTTATTAATAAAATTAAGAGTATTAATAATATACTATATAAAAGATTATGATTCATTATTGAAAGATTTAATAATTAGGAGAAGACTAATATCTTTATATAATTACTAATAATATAATAAGCTAACTATTGTTTTATATTAGTATTATTAGTGATATTATAGTTCAATATTCCTATAGAAATCTATCTCTATAGTATTACTTGAATATATATGAAAATAAAAATATAGTTAAACTACCTTATATTAATAAAACTGCTTATTAATTTACAATAATTACATTTTAAAAAGGTTGTCTTATTATTATCTAGTTATTATATAGTTTTATAGACTTATGTATATATTAATATATAATATATTCTTACTATTATAAAGATAGATTAAAACTAGAAATCATATTATATAATTTATACTTTATAATCTCTAGGCTAAATAACTTATAATTTAGTATTATAAGTATATAGATAGATAATACTTCCAGCTTCTATTTATTTAAGTTTAACAATAAGGAAGAAGAAGAATTCTTATAAATAGGATTTAAAGTAAAGCTAAGGTTAATATTTATAAATAATAAGCTTCGTATTTTTAATAGAAGTTTAATAACCTTTAGAAATAATAGTAATATAATTTTTATTTAAAAACGTTAAGATAAAAAGATTAGATTTATTAATAATATTTCTAGTAAAATAAAGTTAGTATATATTAAGTAATACGTATAAGGAATATATATAGCTTCTATATACTAATTAGAAATATATTTTCATTTTTCTATTATAGCTTAATATTAAGACTTAATAGAAGAAGATATTAAGAGATTTAATATCTATTTTATATAATAAATAAATAACTCGGAATAAGATTTAATATTTATACTTATTAATATTAAAGAAATAAAGCTTTATATTTTTATTAATAGATCCTTTATTAATAATAAAGATATAATATTTTAATTAGGATTTATTATTATTTTAAGAATAAAGGGAAATAATAAGAATAATAATATCTTCAAACTTAAAAGTAATATTATCTATTTTTCTTCTATTAAATTAAAAAAAGTTATAGAAAATATACTAGCTTCTAAGTATAAGAATATATGCCCTATAGCTTATATAGAGAGCTGGGATAGCTAGGATTAGATTATATATTATATAATATAGTAGCCTTAAGTTATTATAAAATAAAAGCCTTCTTATAGCTACTACTAGTTAGCCTACTAAGTTGAAATCTTATAATCTATAGAAACCTACTTTTTACTATTATACTATACCTTATTATAAATTTTTATAATTTTTTAATTTCTACCTCTTAGATAGGTAACGTGAGGATTTTAGTAATAGTTTTATTATAATGAAAAGTTGCTAAATATATAATATCTATAGTAGTATTTATAGTAGTATTTATGTTAGGAATAACGCGCTCGAGAGGCAGAGTTTATACTAGCTAAACCTCGGGTACTAGCGCTATCTCTACAGGCCTTGCCTTATTTAAATTACTTGAAATAGAGCTTCACGTGGCGTGCGTGGCTACGTTTAGTTATACATAATATATACTAGATTTTACCCCCTAATTATGTGTAATAATTAAGAGTCTTACGATACTAAAAAGCTATTAGGCTAAATATATATATTATAATGATTTAATATATTTTGAATATTAAGATGTCTATTAAAAATACTTTTTTTCTAGTTTTTAAAGGAGCTAATTAATAGTTGATTTAATATAATACTTTTTAGGTAGAAGTTAAGGCTTATGACTTATAGGATTATTTTAACCCTAAAATAACTATTTACTAAAGCTTCTTTTTAGAGCTTCTTTAAGAGTTATTCTTAAGTGATTTTCTAAAGGTTAGGAGGTATTAATAGGTTGTTAAAATATTTGAATTAAGTATTCTTAAAAGTTTTATTCTTATAGGGGTGGGTTATGAGGAGGATTAATAATTCTTTATAAATACTATTAAAAAGGTTTATATGAGGGATATTATGGATTTTATAGAGAAGGGTCTGAAGGTTTATATAGTTTTCTATAGTTTCTATATTTTGAAGGTTTAAGAGTATTAATATAAGTAGTCAAATTAATCCTATATAATAACTTGGATTTTTAGGTATATAAGTAAGGTGTTTTAGTATTAGTACTATTATATAGAGGAGGATATAGCGGTATAGGTTACTAATTTCTATAATTATTTTAGTATTATAGATAACTTATATTTTTAAAATACTACCTTAGTATACTATAAGATACTTTAATCTTTTAGACTTAAGTGTCTAACTATAAAAGTAATAATTGAAGTATAGTTTTAGAAGTAGTAAGATACTATATATAAGGTTTAAGTAGTTAATTATACTTTTTTTATTACTAGAGCGTTTTGGGTTTATAACTTTATAATTTCATTAGTTTTTTTATTAATTAAGTTTTATATATAAGGTTATATACTTATAATTTAAAGTTACTTAGATTTTATACTTTTAGATAAGGTTATTTTAGTTGTTATAGAGGTGATTTAGTGTCTCCCTAAGGTTTTTTTATGTGGTAAGATTAGCTATGGTGTTTTTAATACTATTGTGGAGGTTTTAATTATTATTTTGAATTTTTAAGGTAATAAGAAATACTTCTAGGGTTTAGATAAGTTTTTATACTTTCTGAAGTATAAGTTAAGCTATATTTTAGTATGTTATTATTATATATATTTTTAGTTGGCTTATAAGGGCTAGGTGTTAAATATTTTAATTAAGGAGAGGATTAAATAGTTACTAGTTTTAGATCTAGACTTCTTAAAGAGGGTTTAGACTTTTAGGTAATAGTAATTATATAGCTAGCTTTTTAGCTAAAGTGGTTATAATACTATATAATAAGTATATTATAAAGAGGGATCTTAGTAATATTTTTTCTAAGATTTATTTATTTTTAATTTAGGTGTTTTAGTTTATGTTTTTTGAGATATAGAGTGTTTTGTAACCTTTTGGGGGGTTCTTATAGGAGACTTTACTTAGTGTAGTATAAAATTTATACTTATTGAAAGCTATAGAGATACTGAGATCTTTATTATAATAAGTGAAGGTAAAGAGGTTAAATTATACTTATATAATATTGTTTTTTATATTGTTTTAACTATGAATTTTATCTTTTTTTAATAGTTATAAAAATAAGACTACTAGTAGGATATTAAGTTAAACTACTTATCTTAATTATAAAGGAATAATTATTTTGAAATTATAGTTATTAATATTTAATATAACTAGTAAGTCTTTAAATACTATTTATTTCGTGAGAGATTAATTATATTAGTAGTATAGTTAGTATGGTATAAGTTTTCTCCTAGATATTACTACTATTAGTAGTATACTATAGATATTATTTAAAGATTTCTAAAAAATAATAAATAGTTCTAATACTAGTAGTTAGGATATCCTAGTCGAAAGCCTTTTAATTATTTTGTTTTAGTTATATAAAGTATTTATATTACTAATAGCTACTTAAAGTATAATAAGTATTAGTTTATTTAGGGGGTATATGAGGTTTATAGTATTAGTAAGGTAAAATAGAAGATCTATTATATAGAGTATAAGAGTATTTTGTATATTACCCCTAGGGAATATATTACTTTTGATTTCTACTCTTATTACTAAAGCTATAGTAGCTATATTTTAGTTTTAATATTTATAGATAGAATTACTAATTATTCTTAGGATTTTTATTTTGTTAATTATATTAGAGTTGTTATTATAGGGGTGTTTAAGAGTTTTATTATACTCTTTAAGTATTAGTATAATGTTAATATTAGGGTTTTTAAGTATAATAATGAGGTCTTTAGGTATAAGAATCTGAAATATGATCTAACCTCTTAAGGTATATATTTTAAGTTATCTTCTCCTTATACTTAAGGCTAAAATAGAGGTACTAAGTATATTAGAGTAGTTATTAAGGTATATATAAGAGTTATGAAATATAGGAGTAAATTATTTTATGAATTCTAGTTTGAAATTTTATAAATAGTAGTATTTTTTTATAATTAAATGTTAATATGTTTTTTAGATTAATAAATACTATACTAGAAGTTTTATAAAGCTGCTTAAAGGGATGATATTATGAGGTTAGACTTAGCCTACTTCTGTATTTATAGTTATAAATACTTTATTCTTACTATAGATATAAAATTTAAGTGTAATTATTTAGTATATTTTAAAAGGTATACTTTTATTAGCTTTTTAGTTGGCTATATTTTAACTAATTAATATTAAGTATGGAACTTAGTTTGAAATGAGGTTATAACGATTTGTAATATTTCTTTTAATGAAATTTTTTTTTTTAATAGGGATTTAGTTTTTCTATAAGATGATTTTAAATGGTTTGATTCTGATAAAGTTGCTTACTAGTTATAAGAATAGATAATTATAATAAAGCTACTTAAGGTTAGTTTAACTATTTATTTAAATTTTAGTAAAGAGCTTGATAAAGTAGTTTATATTAAAATAAGAGGTAGTTATAGTAGTTTGAGGTTTTATATTTATAAAGTGGCTGTTTTAAAGCTTTATAAAGTATTATTTAAAATTGTAAAGTTTGTATTAATAATTTTTCTAGAGTTACTTATTATGTTTTTCTATAATCTTATTTATATAGATAAAACTATAAGGGGGTAAGGAGCTTAGGTACTTTTAGAGAGGGTTAAGTATAAGGGATAGATAAAGTACTATATTAGAGTTATTAGGAGATTTTTATTTAAAGTTGTTTTTTTAGCTAGCGTTTTTTAGTTATTTTAAGATATTTTAAGATATTCCTACTTATAATTATAGAGTAGTATGAGTAGTTAACTAGAGGGGGTTCTAAAGGTTTAACCTTCTTAAGGATTCTAAGATGTAGATATTATGATTTCTAATAATAAATTTTAGTTATAAGGCGAATTGGATATTAGAAAGTATTTAAAGTATAGAAGAGTAGAAATTTTTATTCTAGGAGTTTTATAGTAGAGGTTATTATTATTATTTATATCTTATTTAGTAGTACTTATTTATTTATATACTAAAGTTATAGCAGTAGCTGAATAGGTTTATCTTAGGAGTTATATTAAATTATATTTCTAGAGTAAGATTAATAGGGTTTTTATAAGAAGTTTAAAAGTTTTAAGGTATTACTAGGTTTATATTTATAAGTTTGATAAGTATAAGTACTTTTTAAAAATTAAGGCTTAACTAGTTATCTATAGAGATTAATAGTTGTGAGATAATTATGAGATTTATATAGTTATTCTAGTAGGTATATTATTTTGAATTTTTATAGTAATTGTTAATTATTTTGATTTTAAGTTATTTTAATATAATATAGTTAATATTTTTATATATATAGTGTTTAATAAGGTTGTTTATATAGAAATACTATTAGGTTACTAAATACTAGGTAAGATTTATTATTTTA
This sequence comes from Colletotrichum orbiculare MAFF 240422, assembly GCA_000350065.2. Taxonomy (NCBI): domain Eukaryota; kingdom Fungi; phylum Ascomycota; class Sordariomycetes; order Glomerellales; family Glomerellaceae; genus Colletotrichum; species Colletotrichum orbiculare. The sequence goes on from AMCV02000008.1 coordinate 1,017,709, forward strand.
ATAAAGTACTATATAGTTTATAGAAGTCTTTTTTCTTATAGTAATACTATTTAGAAGTTAGTTTTAAATATTTTAGTTTTAAACTTATTATAAGAGAGTTATATTACTGGCTTAAGGGGTATATTATCTTCTTTTTTTATATTGATAATTGTGTGTTCTTATTCCCCTTAGAAGATATATTTAAAGTGCTTATATTGTTAGTAGATTTTTAAAAGAAGTATTATTTTAAAAGAAGTAAAGATTTATAGTAGTTTCTTAGTATTAAGGTTATTTGAGATTAAGTAGTGTAATAGCTATGGTTTTTATAAGTAGTATATATTAAAAAGCTTTTTAAGTGTTTTATGAAGTGTATATAGTGTGTTAAATATTTTGAAATCTTTTTAAAAACTAAAGAATTCTTATTATAATATAATTAAGTTTTTTATATAGAGATTAAGTATTATTAATAAGATATTAACTTTATTAATTATGTTATAATTATAATAAGACTAGATATCGCTTATATAGTAAGCTAATTGTTATATTTTAATTAAAGTCTTTTAGATAATTACTATATAGAGGTTAAATAAATAATATAATATTTTAGTAAGATAAAAAGCTTCTGCTTTAAGTTTAGCTATAAGGCTAGAGATTTATTTAATAGTTTTATAGTTATTATAAATACTAGTTTTATAGATAATAGTACTAATTGAAAGAGCTTTTCAATATATACTATACGTCTTTTTAGAAGCCTAATTATATAGCGAGTTAATAAATAAGATATTATTACTATTTTAATAATTAAAGTAGAGTTTTTAGTATTATCTTAAGTTACTTAAGAGGTTATTTTTACTAGCTGTTTTATTACTATATTTTAAGTAGATTTTATGATGAATATGTTTAGTAGAAGTAAAGTGTGTGAGTTTCGTCCTACTGTCTGAATTTAGTATAATAATTAGTAAACTATACGTTTTGTAACTATTAAAATAATATGACTATATATAAAGCTATAATATATAGATATCTATAATTACTAGTTATAATAAGAAGTTATATAGGGGTATTTTAAGATTAAGTATATATTTTTAAGAGATCTTATAGTTAATAGTTTTACGAAGTTTCTCTAGAGCTACTAGTTTAGTGTTTTTATTATTTAGATTAATATAATAGATTAGTTAAACTATTTAAGGTTATAACGAGAGGAGGAATTTTGAGAGGGGTTTTTAGTATTTAAGGATTTTAATAAAGTTTATAATAGCTAGTTAGGATCTATAGATTTTAAGTTATAGTAATAATGAGGTTAAATAAAAGATTTAGAAGTACTAGAGGTATTTTCTAATTAATAAGAAGTATCTAAATAGTTTGTAAATAGTATTATTCTTTTTATTTTAAAGGTAGAAGTTTAATAAGAATAATAAGGTAATAGAAGAAGCTTCTTATAAGATATAAATAGAGGGTTTAATTAGTATTATTCAAAAAGGCTAGTTTATAGGTAGAGCTCTTAAGGCTAGAGGGGTATATTAGGAATAATATACTTAAGAAGTAGAGTTTATACTAGCTAAACCTTAGGTACTAGCGCTATTTCTATAGGCCTCGCCTTATTTAAACCGTTTGAAATAGAGTTTTATATAGTATGTATAGTTATATTTAGTTATATATAATATATACTAGATTTTGCTTCCTAATTATATGTAATAATTTATAGCTATATTAAAAATAACTATACCTAAAGATGTAGTATTTATAGTAATATTAACTATTAGTAAATATATAGTAATATTCTTACTATCTAAACTCTAAATAGCTACTAGTAAGTTAAATAATATAATAATATAAATAATTATAGAATAAAGTAATATTATTATAGTAGTATTTATATACTTTCTTAAGTAATAGTTTTTTTTATAGAAATCATATTAGTGTAACTATTTAGCGTCAAATTATTAGTAATCCTAGTACTACTAATTCTAGAAACTCCTAATTATAAGGATTACTTGAAACCTCCTAGTTATCCCTATAGTTTATTTTATAAAAATACTACTTTATATAAAATTAAGGATTAACTAATAGTAATCTAAGATAATTATATTTTATAATGATAAGCCTCTAAGGTATATAGGATCTAATAAACTATAATGAAATTATTATATAGCCTATAGACCTAGTAGTATAACTATTATTATACTATACTAAACTTTATATAGGATAACTTTATAGTATTTATTTACTACTTATTAACTAACTTTATCTTATAAGAATTGTTAAAATATTAGACTATAGGTATTTATCCTATAGTAGTACTCGACTTACTGTTGAATATTTAGTAGAATATTCTACCTCATTCTTTTATAGGGTACTTACTAGTAATTAACATTTATATGTATAATTACTAACGTAAGCCTATATACTAGAATATTCTAATAATTACTAATTAGAATATTCTAGAACTAAGCGTAGTACTATAAAAGAAGGCTTTTATACTCTCTTTTAGTATGTAATTAGATCAACTAACTACAACACTCTTTTACTGAATATAACTATTATTCACTCTTTTATACTATATACTCTTTCCCTGAGAATATCTAGTATATATACCTTTAACGTAAGGTATCACTTTACTGGATGTAGGCTACCTGCCTACCTACCTTTCAACAAGAATTATACCTATATAGTATATTTTATATATCTTAGTATAAAGGCTAGTCCTTACTAAAGTTCTATACTAAATAGTCAGCCATTTATAAAGCTTTAGATATCCCCAATTTAGAAGCTTTAAAGCTTTATACTTTTGCCTTCTTCTATTACTTTAAGGCTAGGTTATAATAGTATTTATAGTACTAGAGCTTTAATAATTAGGTATTTAGAGTAATAGTCCTAGTAGCTAAATACTTTTAAAAGACTCTATATAATTCTTATAAAAGTCTCTAGGAGGAAGGCTTCAGTAGTATTAGGAGTACTATTACTAAGCAGTTAGCACTTAAGTATTATAAAGAAACCGATATTCTAGAAGGCTCCTTAGTAAAAAAGTTATATTTTAAAGACTATTTCTTATATGAGATATATAGCAAATTAAGCTATATTATAGCTACTTATTACTATAATAAGTTTTATATATTTTACTAGAAACTAGACTATTTTATAAAGATTGCTTATAACTATTTTACTACTAAAAGCTTTATAGTAAAAGGCTTTAAAAGCTATATAGAAACTATAGCTTGCTAGATAGTAGTATATAATAAAAATACCTATAAGAATAACTAGCTAGTAAGTAAATACTGATATCTTAGTAGCTTAATTAACTATAAGACGCTCTATATACCTAATTAGTAATAAGATACCCTATAGGAAACCTTATATATAGAAAGGGGTTAGATATCCTAGTTTAGCCTAAAGATCCTAGTTAATACACTAGTTTTACTAATTAATATACTAAAGCCTTGCTAATAGGTAGGAGACCTTATAAGTCAGAAAAAGCCTATAAGAAGCCTTATTAATATAATATAGTAATAAGAGCTTTATATATTAATATATATATAAGATAAACCTCATCTATTAATATATATATAGGAAGAACCTTTCCTTTTTACAAACTATTATTCTATTCCATCTAACTATTAAATAATTAGTAAATAGCTAGTAAAGCTATTTTTAGAAAGTAGCTATATAGTATTTATAAGCCTTAAGGCTTAAGGTTTCTCAAAGGGAAGATAATTATAATGATATATACCTTATAACTTATATAGAGAGTTAGGATAACTAGGATTAAATTAAATATTATATAATATAGTAGCTTTAAGCTACTATAAGATAAAAGCTTTCTTATAGCTACTACTAATTAGTCTATTAAGTTGAAGTCTTTTAACTTATAGAGACTTATTTTTTACTATTATACTTTCCCTTACTATAAACCTTTATACTAAGGTCTATAATATAACTATAAGAATTAGTACAAAATATATAATTTCTACTATCTTTAAATAAATAACTAAATATCTAAAAATATTAATAATATTAATGGTAATTTATACTAATTCTTCTTCGTTTTATAAATATCTTATTAAATGAGATATTATTAAAGAGAAGTATTTTATAATTAATATTATAGTATTCTAATAATTATATAAATAAAAGGGGATTATTAAGATCTATTAGATTAATAGTAAAAATAACTTTATGAATAATATAATTAAGAAATCTAATAAGTAAACTTTGAAAGAAACTTATAATAATAAATAAAGTAATAATATAAATGGAAAGATAAGTTATAAGAACTATTAATAGTAATAAGAAGAAGAGATAAAAGTAAAAAGAAGGTATAAAAGATAATAAGAAGAAGGTAATAGAAAGAGAGAGAAATATACTATAGTAGGAACTTAAAATACTTAATATAATATTAAATAAAAAGAGTATTCTTATAAAGAAATACTATTTATAGTATTTCCATAGTTTTTAGTATAATAAAAGGGATTTATATAACTAAAGACGATTTTATATTATTCTAATATTCTACGCTACTTTTATATTTTCTACTACTTTTATATCCTATACTACTTTTACGTTTTATACTAATTTAGACATTTAATATACTTTAGCTATAAAAGAGAGTATTACTAATATTAAGTTAAATATAGTACTAAAATAGCTAAAACTATAGTAATAAGTAACTAAGTAGTCGACTTATTTATTTAGACTAATAAGATTAGAAAGATTATTATAGAGATAAATCTATATAGTATATAGTATATATATATATATAACTAGTTATAGTAGTTATATTAAAGGTCTCTAATCTACTTAAAGTTATATACCTTTCCGGGACCCTTTGAAAGTAGTTATACCTAATTATCAGCTCTTACCTTATTTATCCTATAGATACTACTAGTTCTAAAGAACTATTTAAATAGAGGAAACTTTAGGTAGTAATAATATAGTTAGTTAATATAACTATTAATAATTAGGAAGAGTATAGATCTATCTATTATAATTACTTCTTTAAAACATTACAATTATATAATACTAATACTAACTAGCTAGTAATACCTACTACTAGCTATTAATAGTTATTAGTTATTAATAGCTAATAGTAATAGCTAATAGTTAGTAGTAGTTATTATACTTAGTTTATATAATCAGAAAGTATATACCTACTAGTTATAGTTACTTACTATAGGATTTAAACCTATTACTCTTATTATAAAATCATAAAAGCCAGCTAGACGTTAAACTATTACGTCAAGTAGGAATATATATATATATATATTATAATTTAGATATCGATATTATGAATACAGATAACTAGTTATATACTATTTATATAATCGATTGATTATAATATTTACTAGTTACAAATTATTAAAGATATTTAATTTCTATAGTAGTAATAAAAGAGTAGAGATTTTATAGATTGTATTATAATATTTAATTTTTATTAATAAATAAGAAGGGTAATTGTTTCAAGAAGAAAAAATAGAATCTTTAGATTCAAAAGAGTTAAATGTATAACCCATTAAAATAAGTAATTAAGTAAGTAAATTAATAGTTAAGTTATGACTATAGATAATTGTAAAATTGGGAGAAATGTAATACAATAAAAGTAGTTTCTTTGATATAGATATTTAATTAGAATATTCTTAATAATAATAATTGAATAGAGGGAGAAATAGTAATTTAATTAAGAATATAATTAGTAATTTCTAATTATACCTATAGAAATATTTAGGTTCTTATATAAAAGGCTTGTTTTAAAGTGCTAGTTATACCACTAGCGTTCGATATTATACTATGAGAATCCTAGCTATAACTATAATATATAAGTTACTATGAGTATAGTATATAAAGTATTACAATTATAATATATATACCTTAGTGTAATATATAGGCTATTATAGCTATAGTATATAATATATTAAGTCTTTCGCTTCACATAGAGAACATTTAGCATCTAACTAAGACTTATATTCTAAGCTACTTTCTACTAACTACTATAGCTATAGTTACCCCAAATCTTCAAATTATAATAATACTATAGTAATAGTATATAACATATAATTCTAACCTTAAGTTATCTTCCCTAATCATATTATCTTAAGTCATTCTAACTATTAGCTGATAATTATAATAGATTTTAATATATATATCTTTTTAGAATAAGGTAATATTGAATAAGCTACTTCTAATATAAATTTAAAATATTCAGAGTTATTATTAAATGTCCTAGTTTTAGGTATTAGATTCTTTTCTATTCTTTTAGTTTTATGTTTCTTAATTATACTAATAGCTTTACCTAATAGTAATATTTTAAACTCAAATTTAACTATAGTTAATTTAAGAAGACTAGAAAAAGTAGTAAAGTGATTTTTATATAATACTAACTTATTTAGGTTTTTATAAAAATAGCTATAGTTCTTATAATTATTAATAGCTTTAAAAAGACTGATATTTATATTAAGGTTATAAGGCTTAAGTATAGTATTAATAAGTAGTTCTTATTATTATTATTATTATTATTATTATTATTCTTAGTAATAGTATAATAATAAGATAAAGAGAAGGCTAGTCTATAGTAGTCTTTCGCTCTCTTTTATCTATAAAGCTAGGGTTACTAAGATATACTAGCAGTATTCTAATTAGTATGACTTAATATTATAAGTACTAGTATAGTAAGTTTAATACCTCGAAGCTATTACTATAGAGACTATTATAAAGCTTATACTAGTAAGTGTATATACCTAGTCATTACTCTATTACTTTATATTACTTATATATATATTTCTAAGTTAGGGCTAGGTTTGAACTAAATATTATACTACTAAGTGATTTTTATTATATTTACTTATAGAGATATATATAGCCTATAGTATAGTACTAGGTTTTTTTTCTATTATAGAGATTTTATACTAAGTATTATATATGGCTATCTATTAGGTAGGGGGCTAAATATATATTATACTATATATAATATATTCTAACTATAGTATATAGGCTAAAGTGGAGTATATATTATAGCGTAGTCATAGCGTATTAGCCACTATAGCTACAGCGCATGAGGCGCTATAATTATAGTATATATGCCTTAAACTACTTCTGATGTTTTATAAAAAAATAAAACTCTATGTATTTACCTCATTTACTTAAGAACCACTAGGGGTGAAAATGTGAAATAAGTATGTATTTATAGAGCGATTCGTATACAACTTATGCATGTAGAAATATCGTAGAACTCCTTATTACTTCTATTAGAATAATAGAAAATCGAAGTTCTTTATATATTAGAATACATCTAATAAATATTAGTATATTTAAGCCTTTATAAAAGAACTATAGTCCTTATAATTATCAATAGTTTTAATAAGATTAATATTTATATTAAAGTCATTAGGATTAAATATAGTAGTAAATAGTAGCTAGGGGTAGTTTGTAAGTAGTTCTTATTATTGTTATTATTATTATTAGTAGTAGTATTATTATTATAGAGATAGCTATTATATCAAATTTGTTAAAAGATAAAGAAAAAGCTATTAGATTTATTCTAATATCTAAAGAACTTCTATTTCTATTATTCTAATAGAACTAATAAGGAGTTCTATAATATTTCTATATGGATAAATCGTATAAAAATCGCTCTATAAATACATACCCATTTTATCTTTTTAACCTCAGTAGTTGTCAAGTAAATGAGATAAATGCATAGAGGTTCATTTTGTGTAGGGTATTAGAAGTAGTTTAAGCTATATATACTATAGTTATAACGCCTTATATATTATAGCTATAGTGACTAAAATGCTATAGCTATACTATAGTATATACTATACTTTAACTCATATGCTGTAATTATAGTATATTATACAATATAGCTATAGTAGTTTATATACTATGTTAAAGTATAAATATTATACCTACAATATACTATATACTATAGTCATATTAGTCTATATGCTATAGCTATAGTTGGGACTCTAGTAGTATAGCCAGAATTCTAAAATAAACCCTCTATATAAGAACTTTAATATTTCTATAAATAATAATTAGAAATAGTTAATTATACTATTTAATTAAATCATTATTTCTCCCTCTATTTAATTATTATTATTAAGAGTATTTTGATGAAGTCTCTATATTAAGAAAACTACTTTTATTATATTACATTTCTCCTAATTTTATAGTTATTTATAGTATTCATTTAACCACTAATTTACTTATCTATCTATTTATTTTAATAAGTTGTAAGCGTAGCTCTTTTCAAGCTAAAGATTTAATACTTCATTCTTTAAGAACTAACATTTTTATTTATATATTAAAATTTAATCTATAATAAAGTTAACAAAAGTCTCTATCTTTTTACTACTTTTATAGAAACTAAATATCTTACTAGAATCACTTTCTTTTCACAAAAAGTTAACTTTATTTAATAAGCTAGTTCAATATTTAAAAGTCTGATATTTCTACTTATTTTAACTCTTTTTAATCCTTTAGATATTCAAGATTTATTCTGAAGTAACTATTTTCCCGAATTACCTTCAAGTTTATTTCCTCTTTAGTTCTAAACTATTTGAATGATAGAAAGATTAATATATATAGAAAATCAACTCTTTTTATCTCAGATTATACCTTACTTTTCAATTAATTTTGTAAAGAAGAAAAGGTTGAATTTATTTTAAAAAAAGAAGGAAAATACTGAGATTTAAATCTCTAATTTTGAGATTTACTCTTTAAGTTATATTTTTATTCCAAATAGAAAACAGGATTTTAATCTTGAAGTTATATTTTTATTTCAAATAGAAGAGAGGTTTTTAATTTTTAACTTCTATTTGGTGAGAAAACAAAGTATTTGTTTATATTATATACTATAAGACTTCTTCATCCTTTAAGGAAAAGACCTTTATAAAATATGTTCTTTTAATAATTTATTTTATTTTAGCAAAATAGATAATTGTAGAAGGATTACTGTTTCTAAATTAATAAGAAATAATAACTATAAAGTCTAATCTCTTTATGTTAAAACTTTACTTATTGGTAAAGATATCTTTGTAGATATTGCTAAAGCTATTACTTTTAAAAATAGAGATAGGAATAAAGGAATTCTAAGTTATATAGAATTATAATATAAGGATAATCTTCTTCAAACTTTTAAAAATAATATACATATTTTTGAAGTATTTAAATATCCATAAGATTCTATAAGCCTTTAGGATTTACTAACGAATTCTTAATTTATAAAGAATTCTTTAATATTACTTTAAGTAATTTTAATAATATAGACAGATTTCTGAGTAAAATTACAAAAGTAATTAATAATCTAGTGTGTAATAAATTACAACTATCTAAATAAAGAATTATAATATATATTTTACATAACCTTAATTTTAATTAAAAAAGCTTTATAAATTCTGTAACTTAAAGTTTTAAATTCAATAAAAACGCTTATATTTTAGATTTTTTACTCTTTAATGTATTAGATAAATTTAGACGAATAAATAATGATTTTATCAATTATACTAAAAGTATTTAGAAAAAGAAGAATCTTAGCATTACTCAAGAATTATATATAAAATAGAAAGAAATCTTTTATAAAAGTTATAAAAGAAATAATTATACTACAGAACACTATATCTATTTTGATCTAAAAGGAAAGCTCTAATTTGATAGAAGAATATCTTAATTGAAAATAATGATGGAAATAAGAAAGAATCTATAAAGAAGAATTCAGAATCTATTAATATTACTTCAATTAATATTAAAGGAAATAAGAAAATAGAAAATAAGATATTAAAAGACAAAGGAAATTTTTAAATCTAAAGAATTGATTTCTAAAGATATAAATATTAATATATTTTCTAAAGAATAAATATTCTTTAAGATATAAGAGTTATCTAAAAGCACTTTATAAAGAGAAATAATAATAATAATAAAACTCCAGGTTTTTTAATAAATTAATAGATTACTAGAAATTCTAAAGATGCAGTTAAAGGAAAGAATTATAAAAATACTTACTTTTATCTAAATATAATTACTACTATTTATATAATTAAAGATACATCTATTTTACTTAAAATAAAACTAGTTTTAAAATATATTAAATAGAGAAGTATTATATATCTTATAGTTAGAGTAATGGGGAATTTAAACATATCTTCAACACATCAAACTTTTATATTAAAAGAAATATATTATACTTTAGAATTAGGACTCAATATATTATTTTGAAATAAGTTTAATATTATTGAAATTATATTACTTTTCTAAAGAAAACCTATATTATATGATATAGAAAGGAATTCTACTTTAATAGTAAGATTTAAGAAAGATAATTCATATAGATTTCATATCCCTATTTTAGAGAAAGATATTATTCTTTCTGCTATTATATTAAAAGATGTTCAATCACTATATAACTATTTAAACTATATTAATATAAAGTTTATCAATAGTTTAAGATATAATACTTTACATTTGTCTTATAAAGTAAATAAAATAGATATTCATTCTATTTATAAAGCTTGTATTAAAGAAGGTTTTGTTAATAATATTAATAGAAATAATACAAAATAGAAATAGACTCTTTAATATTTGTCAGATTATATCAACATAGATTTATATAGATTTATAATTCTTATAATATATAAAAGATTTAATAGACTTATTTTATTTACCAATAAATTAACTAGGTTTACTTAGAGATTTTACTAAAAACTCAGTTAGCTGAAGCAGTTTTGAAAATCTTTCTCAAATTCAAAGAGTTAGTAAATAATAATAATAAGAGAAAAAAAAGATTTTAATACTAACAGAAATAGCAAATTTTCTAATAAAAGAATAAAAGACATTTATTCTTATTTTAATATTTTTTATAATATTAGACTTTCTTGAACTTATACATCTAACAGTTTAATAGAAAGAATAATAAGAACTCTAGTTAATAAAATTAGAGTTCTAATTTATTATTTAAATTTACTTTATTATTTATAGGGGATGTTGTAATAGTTTCTATATTTATATATATAATAGAACTCCTTATAGTTCTATAAGCTTTATAATTCCCTATAAATTAGAAAATAAAATAAAACCTAAGATTTATAATACTAAGATATAGAGTAATTTCTATTATTATAAAGATCAGGATTTTGATACTAAAAGATTGGATATAAGAGCCTATAAAAGAGCTATTATAACTTATAGAAATAATACTTATAAAATTTCAGACTTTAATACAAAGAGAGCTGTATAGTCTAGAGATAAAAAAATCCTAGAAAATACTTTTATATTTTTCAAAAAGGTTATTTTATCCATTAATTTAGAAAGGAATTCTAATAATTGTAATTCTGGTCAGCCTAATAATAATCTTATTTTAAATCTAGAATATTCTATTTCCAGTATACGTTAAAACAATAATAATAATAATAATAACTCTTCAATAAATCTTACTACTGAAATTCAAGGAATAACTGGAATAATTCCTAAAGAAAATTCAAACATTAAAGTAACTGAAAATAATAAAATATTAGAATTAAATATAGAAAATAATAATAATATTCAGGAAAAATCCGACTGATATATTGTTTTACCTACTGTATTAGATAAAGCTAAGAAAAACTATAAAACGTATAAAAAGAGCATTATTATTATTATTTAAGACTGTCTTAATTTAATTCTTTATATAAAATTATATATAAGTATTAATAAAGATAATTAAGCATCTTATATTCTATCAGTTAAAGAGATAGAAGAACTTACCTCTTTCATTTAAGTATCTAAATTTCCTAAATATAGAACCTAGATTAAAGCTATATCAAAAGAAATAGAATGAATGAAATCTATAGATAATTAGAAAATAATACTATTATCTACTATTAAGATTAAAGATATTGATATTCTAAGTGGTAGGTTTATAAATGAAAAAAAATAATATAACTAAAGAAACTATATATAAGGCTAAATGGGTAGCTTAAGGGTATAATGAATAATTAGGTATTAATTATTTAGATATCTCTAGTACTGCTTATAGGCTTAAAGGTTAGAAATATATAATAATTCTTTCTATTTATGTAGAATGAATTTTAATATAATATCATCTTATTATAGTATTTATTCATACTAATATCGATAAATCTATATATATCTATTTACTAATTAGATTTTATTATAATATACAAAAGAGTTCTTTAGAGTTTAATTTAAGTATAGATATGAATATTAATAAACAAATTGAAAACTATCTTCTTATATATTAATTAAATAAAGCTTCATATAGTTTTAAATAGAATCTTCTATAAGAAGAGCTAATAGCTTACTCTCTACTACGACTATAAGTAGACATATTACTCCCTAAAGTATAACTTTAGTTTTCCTATCTTCCTATTAACTACTATAATTAGCCTTTAGTTAATCTAAACCTAAACTCCTTATAGCTATAGATAGTATACCTACCTTATATTAGCTTTTTTAATAATAAGTAACTAACAACTCCTTCTATAGCAACCTTATACTCTTATACTTTTATGTCTTCACGCCTTTACGACTTTATAACTATTAATATATAATTCGAATATCTCAAGACATTTAATTACTACTAACTATAGGTATTCTATTTAACTAAACCCTACTTACCCTTAAGACGAGACTTTATATTACTAATATAGATATTCTCTACTAATAGTATAAGCTAACTTATAATCTCTATACAAGTATAATAAGACCCAGCTTATTCTTATTAGTAGATAATCTTAATATATTGAATTTAGCCAATATATAAATAATACTTATTTAGATATAAATACTTCTGATATAACTAGATAACTTTTAAAATTCCTATAATCATATAATTATAGGAATTTTAAAAGTTATGTAATAATTAATATTATAATATAATAGTAATATCAAGATATTATCTAATTAATACTTAGTTTCTAATATTACTAACTTAATATAGTAGTTTATAAGATAGCTAGATAATTTTATTTTAAATATCTATAAGTTACTTATTAATTATAATATTTAGAGTAATTTTGTTGAAACTTAGTCTAATATACTACTAGCTTTAATTATAATAATTAAAATAATTATAATTAGATATTTCTATATTTATCTTATAATTCTTTTCTTATAAATAGTTATATAGATTTTAAATAGATTTTAATCCTATAATAAAGATTATAGAAGGGTAATAGATAATAGAATGCCTAGTTCGTATAGATATTCTATTTTATTCTATTCTTAAGAGGGTCTATAAAAATTCTTAACTTTGTAGTTTTAATAATTACTTTTAGCTATATATATTAAGCCTTAGTCTTAATAAAACTCTTTCTATATAAATTATTATTATAAAGTCTTTTATTATTATAAGATTAAATATTAGAATCAGATATATAATTATCTATGATAATAGGTAATTTCATTATTATTCTAATTAGTCAAAGGCTAGTATTAGTATTTATACTATTATTAGGTGAACTTTATAGTTAAATCTACATATAAAGTGAAGAGTTTAGATATTATTCTAGGTATATAGCAGAAGTAGGTAAATAAAGTCCTCTACTTTAGTATAATTATCTAAAGAATATTCTTTATTGAATAAGATTTATTGTTTTTTGTTATAATAAAGTGGTTTTCGTTTTAAATAAAAAACCCTATATAACTACCTTACTTTACTATATTAATAATATGTTACTTAGTTACTTTTACTCTATATCTAGAATAATATCTAGGCTTTTTACGCTATATATAGATTTAACTATACATTTTACTTAATAATAGTATTCATATTAATACTAGCTGATATATAGTTAAAATAGTAATAATGTTACTTAGTATTATAGATAATTATACCTCTAGTTCTAATATTCAATCCTATAGTAATAGAAGACTTTATAGTAATAATCTATATAGAGAAAGTCTTATTAAAACTAAGGCTTAATATATATAACTTGAAGTAATTATTAAGGTTATAAAGTTAAAACCTCTTATAACATTCTTATAAATGGAATGAAATAAAATATTAAAAGCTAGGTATTCTATAATTTATTACTCTATTCTAAATTCTATAATAAAACTAAAATTTCCTGAAATTCTATATAGTTATTAATAAAACAGTAATTATATAATATATATAGAGACATCTAGTTCTAGGTATTATAATTAATACTACTAGTATACTAGACTAAGTCTTAATAAGATTATTTTAAATATTATAATTAATACGTAGCTTATAAATATACAAATAAAGATTATCTAGTTATCTGATAAGTTATTATATTAAGTTAATAATATTAAAAATTAGGTATTCATG
>AMCV02000008.1:1032132-1073164 GCA_000350065.2 Colletotrichum orbiculare MAFF 240422
AGCTATATTTAATATATTAAGAGTATTTGCTAATAAAGGTAGACTATGTATTTTTATCTTTATATAGAAATTATAAATGAACTTATATTAATAATAGAGAGCTTTTATATTAATAGTACAAAGTTTTATCTGAAGGGTAATTAAGGCTTGATTTATAATAGAAATATCAAAGTTATAGATATTAAAATCATGACAAGTATTTAAATAGAATACTTATAACAAAAAGAACCTAAATATCTTGAGATATTTAAATTATATATTAATAGTTATAAAGGCATAAGAGTATAACGATATAAAGATATAAGGTTATTATAGAAGTAGTTATTAGTTATTTATTATTAAAAAGCTTAATATAAAGTGGGTTAACTAGCTACTATAGTTATAAGACGTTGAGTTTTAGATTAATTAAAGGCTAGCTATAGTAGTTAGTTAGAGGGTAGGAGGGCTAAAGTTATACTTTAGGACGTAATATATCTACTGATAGTTATAATAGAAAGTAAGCTATTAGCCTCTCCTATTAATAAAGTATTATTGATTATAAATACTTACAAAATAGCTAATTATATAAATTATTCTTTAAAATAGAAAATAAATATCTAGACTTTATAAGAACTATTTATTTCTTTTAATTATAATTTATCTATAGATTAGAATGGAAAGGTAGTTACTATTAATTAAGATAAATATATTAAGAAACGTATTAAAAATGTAAGAAAGAAACTATTTATAAATTCAAAGCTTCTATGGATAATAATTTCAAATTATTTAAAAATAAAGAAAAAACCTCAAAATCTAATATTTTAAATTTTAATAAGAACAAGAATTCTATCGTATTTAATTTCAGAAATAAGGCTTAATATTACTTTTATAATAATAGCCTGTTTTCAATTTATTTATAATCTATATAAAAATCATTTTTTAATTATTAATTACATGTAAGATTATTGAAATAATAATAAAGAATATAGATTTACGTATAACTATAAATATACATATTCTATTGAGAATATTATAAAGTATATTAATTCAAATTTAGAAAGAAATCTAAATAATAGGAAATCTACTCCTCTTTGTATCTTCTATTTACATAGAATAATAATATTATAAGTTATTCTACTATAAAATAAAAAATAGTAATTTTATCTGCTCATAAAACTAAATATCTGCTTTATTAGATATTTATAAAGAAGTAGCCTTTTTATATTTTAATTATAATTATATGAGTTTAAAATGAGAATCATCTTAAGTTAAAAAGCCTAAGACTTTCATGAATAATTTCATAGTAAAGGGACTAGTGGAAAATCTTAAATTTTATACACAAGTAACATATATAAGTATAAGATATTACTTTATAAAAGATTCTATTAGAAATAAAAATATCTTCATATACAGTTAGAGTTTTATATATTCAGCCCCTCTGCTTTATAAGTAGCCTTATATAATACCTAGTAAATAGTTTCTATAATAGGAAAATACCTAGCTATATACTATAGTCTATATATATCTCTATAGGTAAATATAGTTAAAAAGACCTAGTAGTATAGCTATTAATTTAGATTTAGCTCTAATTTGTGAGTTAATAAAAACCTTATAATAGTTAGAAGGTTATAGCTTAATATACTAGTAGTAGCTTTGAAATATTAAACTTACTATAGTAGTACTTATGATAACAACTTATACTAGCTAGGTATTAATAATACTATTAATATATCTTAATAATACTAGGTATAGATACAAAAGAAGCAATAGAAGACTAGCTAACTATCCTATAATAATATCTTTACCTATAATAATACTATTAATAATAATAATAATAATAATAATCATAGAAATAGACTACCCCTAGCTACGATTACTATACTTAACCCCTATAACCTTAGTATAAATATTAACTTTATAAAAGTTATTAATACTTATAAGAACTATAACTATTTTTATAAGAGCCTAAAAAGGCTAGTTTTATATAAAAGCGATTTTACTACCTTTCCTAACCTTCTTAAAATAATTATAATTATATTTAGCCTTAATATATCACTAGAAGATAAAGCTATTAGTAGAGCTAAAAAAAGAATTAAAGTAATAAAGAAGAATCTAGCGCTTAAGAATAAAGTTTTTAAAGATAACTCTAAATACCTTAAATATATCCTAGAAGTAGCCTATTAAGTACTACTTGAAAAAGTATATATATCGAAGTCTATTATAGAAGTTATTATTAACTAATAGTAGGAAAAGCTAAAGATAGTACTATTACAATAGCTTAAGGTTAAATATATCGTATCATATGCCATCGGTATAACTTTATTATAATTTAAAGTTTTAAAGTAACTATAATTATAGCTATTAGTATAGGGCAGGTTGGGATATAAGTCCTAGCTGGGAGCTAAATGTTCTCTGTGTGAAGCCAAAGACTTAAATATCTTTATATATTATATAAATATAGAATATAATATAATTGATATTTTCATTGAACCTTTAGGTTTAATTAGACTTAAGCGAATTTATTTCAATCTTAAAAAAGATATTTTAAAAGTCTTTTTTTACTTTTAATAAGTTTTAGGTTTTATAACTTTATACAATTTTTCTCTTTTTACTTTTCATGAAGTTTTTGAGTTTTTATATAAGTAAGTTATCTATTAGTACAATATATTTCATAGAGGAATATTAGATTTATTCTAAAATTCAAAATACTTCTATTTCTATTATTCTCATAGAAATAATAAGGAATTCTATAATATTTCTACATAAATAGATTATATAGAAATCACTCTATTAATATATGTTTATTTTACTTTTTTATTCTTATAGCTCTTAAGTAAATAAGATAAATATATAGAAGCTTAATTTCTTCTAAAGTATTAGAAATAGTTTAAGTTATATTTACTATAATTATAGCGCCTTATATACTATAGCTATAGTAACTAATATGTTATAGCTATATTATAATATATATTATGTTTTAACTTATACTTTATAATTATAATATATTATATACTATAGTTATAGTAGTCTATATATTATGCTAGGATATACATATTATAGTTATAATACTTTATATACTATAGCTATAGTAGTTTATATACTATAGTTATAATTGGAACTCTAATAGTATAGCTAGAACTCTAAAATAAACCTTCTATATAAGAACCTCAATATTCCTACGAATTACAGTTAGAAATAGTCAATTATACTATTAATTAAATTACTATTTCTCCTTCTATTTAACTATTATTATTAGGAATATTTTAATCAAGTCTCTATATTGAGAAAACTACTTTTACCATGTTACATTTCTCCCGATTTTATAGTTATTTATAGTAATAACTCAACTGTTGATTTACCTACCTATCTATCTGTTCTAATAAAAGCTAGTTTATAATAGTCTATTACTCTCTTTTATTTATAAAGCTAGTATTATTAAAGTATACTAATAGTATTATTATATTAGTAGCTAGCTAGTATGAGTTAATATTATAAGTATTACTATAGTAAGTTTGATACTTGAAAACTACTACTAGTATCTTAAGCTATAACTTACTATAGAGATTATTACACAGCTAGTACTATTAAATTTATATACTTAGTTATTACTTTATTACTTTCTATTATTTACATATTTCTAAGCTAAAACTAAGTTAAAACTAAATACTATATTACTAAGTCTTTTTTATTATATTGACCTATAGAAATATATATAAGCTATATTATATTACTAGGGTTTTTTTCTATTATAGAGATTTTATACTAAGTATTATTTAAGACTACGTATTAAGTAAGAGGCTAAACATATAATATACTACAAATAAGTATCCAAAGGTTAAGATAATAAGACTCTTAAGTTGTATAGTAAAAGCGATAAGGCTTTTAAGCTTTTAGATATAATTATCTAATACAATTGATAATACTAAATTACTTCTACTATCTAAAAATAACCTCTACTACCTTTCTTTAAATTCTGAAGAATAGGGAATTCTAAATATAGCTTTTAAGCATTTCTAGTATATTATTAAAAACTACTGCTTTTATATTTATCTTGAAGAAGTATTACTATTATATAACGTATACTGTATAGAACGTAGCCTCTTAAGCTAAATAAGATCATAGGATTTACTTTTTTGGGATATGGCTTATTAACTATAATTCTTATATTTCAAATATTCTCTCTTATTAATAATAATAATAGAAATGCTACCTTAGGCGTTTTTATCCTAATAGAGACTGAAGCTAACTTATTAGATGACGAATGTCTTTTTTGATATATAAAGGCTATTTTTATAATATTCTAGAAAGTATATTTAAATAATAATTCGTTAGCTAGTTAGAATATCAAGTATCAAGTATTTATGAAAGTTATTATAAAGTAATAGACTTTAAGATTCTTTTTAGACTATGATAAGTAGTTTCTTGACAATATTTTACTACTTAGGATATATATTTTAAGTAATATTACTTTACATATCGACTTTACTTTGTAGCCTAGTAAAATTAGGGCTTTTACTACTTAAATATTAAACATTTAGGCTTTCTCTATCTATTTTGATATACTAAATAATATTAAGATAGAAAACATTTTTAAAAAGGAATATTTAGATACAACTACTATAAGTAGAGTCTATTTGAATTAAAAGAATACTTTTCAAAAATAGCTAATCTAAGAATAATCATTCTTATTAAGGAGATAGAGAACTTTTAGTAGCAAAATAAAGTTAAAAGAAACAGAGGTAGCCGGCCTAATAATGTAGTGAAACCAAGGGTATTATAAAAGCATTATCTAAAGAAAGAGATATATAGATACTTAAGGATAAGGTGTATTATATATACAACAAAAGAAATATATAAGAGTGTCTTAAAATAAGTAGTACTATATACATCAAAATAATTAGAATGAAACTTAGGTATATAAAGACTATAGTTAACTAGTAAGAGAAAGTTAATAAGGTTATCTATAAGTTACTTAATTTTAATAAAGAGAATTCTAGGTATCTGAGAGTAAATATTAAGACTAGGCTAACTATGCTTATAATTATAGGAAATGAAAAGTAAGACCTTTAAGAAAGCTTCATGCTATATATAGAAGATATATTAAAAGGCAAAATAGCTTATATTGAAATAGCTAAAATGCGGGAAATACGGTATATTTTAGCCTTTGAAATATTGCCTTGAGAATCTAGCTTATAGATCAGTTACAAGGCCTATATAGCTATGTATATTTCATCATATATCTTAATTATATTTACCTTATATATGCCTGCTTGACATAATAGCCTATTATCTAGGTAGCGTCTATTATTTTATAGTAATAATAACAGATTCAAATCTTATAACATATAAGTTTAACTAGATAGATATAATATTCCTTCTAGCTATAAATTCCAATATAGTACTAGCTAGTACTATTTAGTAATAACGGCTGTTAAGAATAATAATTAATATTAAGTAATATTAGCTAGCGTTGTATAATAATTTATAGTAATTTCAAAAGACACATTAAAGTGAGTAAAGATCTAAATCCTTTCTATTTACTAGTTATTATATTAACTAACTTTATTCATTACTTAAATAAGCTTTTTACTTCACATAGAGAATATTTAGTATCCGGCTAGGACCTATACCCTAACTTACCTTATACTAATTACTATAGCTATAGTTACTTTAAGTCTTCGAATATTATAATATAATATCTCCAATCTTAAGTTATCTTAGCCTTCCTAACTATGAGCTAATAACTACTAGTTATAGATTTCGATATATATATATTTTCAGAATGAAGTAGTATTTAATAAGCTACTTCTAATATATATTTAAAATATTTAGAATTATTACTAAATACCCTACTTTTAAATATTAGATTCTTTTTTATTCTTTTAATCTTATGCTTCTTAGCTATACTAATAGCCTTATCTACTAGTAATATTTTAAAGCTAAACTTAACTTTAGCTACTTTAAAAAAGCTAGGGAGAATAGTAAAATCACCTTTATATAATACTAACTTATTTAGGTTTTTATAAAAGTAGCTATAGTCCTTATAGTTATTAATAGCTTTAATAAGATTAATATTTATATTAAGGTTATAAGAGTTAAGTATAGTAATAATAGCTAGGACTAGTTTATATTCTTATTAATATTATTATTATTATTATTATTATTATTATTATTATTAGTAGTAATAGTATTATTATAAGATAAAGAGAAGGCTAGTCTATAGTAGTCTATTATTCTCTTTTATTTATAAGGCTAGTATTATTAAGGTATATTAGTAGTATTATTATTAGTATGAGTTAACATCAGAAGTACTACTGCAGTAAATCTAATATTTTAAAGCTACTACTAGTATATTAAGCTATAATTTACCGAGACTATTATGCGGCCTATACTGGTAAGTTTGTATACCTAGTTATTACTCTATTACTTTATATTACCTATATATATGTGATTTCTAGGTTAAGGCTAGGTCTGAACTAAATACTGCACTACTAGGTCCTTTTCACTATATTTACCTATAGAGACACATATAGGCTATAGTATATCACTAGGTTTCTTTTTATAGAGATTTAATACTAGGCGTTGTGTAAGGCTACCTACTAGGTAGGGGGCTAAACATGTAACATACTATTTATTACTTAAATTTTCTTCTAGTAAAACAACCCCTTAACACTAGTAGTATTTCTAAAATTAATAAGACAAAGGCTGACTATTAGATACAACTTGAAAAGTCTAAAGGGGTATATAACTTCAAATAGATTAAAGACTTCTGATATAACCATATATTTAACTAATAAATTAAACCTATCTGCTAGTGATAGTAAATTAAGTTGTAGTATACTTATATAGAAATCACAAATTAACTTATCTTATATAATGATTAAATAATATGATATATATTTTGAGTATAAGTTGTTAGAGATATAATTTATTTTAGTTAGAATGAAGCACTTCAATATATATAAATAGACTATTTACGCCTTATATAAGCTAGTATATATATATAGTAGACTTAATATTATATTTTGTCTCATATATCTCCCTAATAATGAAGCTCCTAGAAATAGTTTTATATTTTGTAGATTACTTCAAATAATATATTCTGACAAATAAAATAGGATAGATAATGTCTTACAATAATTCTTTTAATATTTAGAGAATAGAAATAATATATCTTAGTAAATCTATTATAATCTATCTATATATTTTAGGATCTCTTCGCTTTCTTTAGTAATAGTAATTAGATAACTCTTACTAAAAGTATTATCTATCTAATTTTAACTATTACAAATTATCTACTTTTTATTTATAAATAATCTTTTCGTATGGATTTCGAGGACATTTCAATTCTATCGTTAAAGTATAGTATACTACTACCTACTACTCTAGCTACTAGACTGTACTAAGGATAGGTTAGATATAGAAAAGCGATAGATTACAGAACGCCTAGCTCTTATAGGTATTCTATTTTATTCTATCTTTAAGAGGTTTATAAAAGTTCTTAACCCTATAACCTTAGTAGTTATCTTTAGCTATATATATTAAGTTTTAGTCTTAATAAAACTCTTCCTAATTACTATTATAAAGTCTTTTATTATTATAAGATTAAATATTAAAACTAGGGGTATAGTTACTTATAATAATAAGTAATTCTATTACTATTTTAACTAGTTATAAGTTAGTATTAGTATAGATATTATTATTAGGTAAACTTTATAGTTAGATCTATATATAGGGTGAAGAGCTTAGATACTATTCTAAGTATAGAGTAAAAGTAACTAAATAATTAATCTTTTTCTCTTTTATTATATTAATATCTTTCAATTACTACCTTTTCCTACTTTATATTATAAACCTAAGCCTTAACACTAATATAGAATATTACTATTAAAGCTTTATATAACTACTGCTCCTATATTCTAGTAAAGAACTTTCATAATTAGTATAAACTCTTCAAGTTTATTATAATTCTATGAAAGTACTATAAGAATACTTCTTATAGTTAGTTTCTAATATTAATAAACTTTTTACTTAAGTTTAATTTAGTAGTGAATAGTAGATTATATAAAACAAATGGAAAATAATAAAAAGTAATAATAAATATTAATACTTTAGAACTCTTGATAAGAATTCTAATAGATTAACAATAGATTAATATAATAGAAGATATAAATTAATCTCTCTAAGAAGTTTTTCTATAGTTCTAATAAAATCCTAAAGTAGTTCTATAAGTAGTATAAATATCTTATATATAGAAGAAATTACTCCTTATTAGTACTTTTTCAATAGTAGTATTTTCTACTTTTGTATTTGATATATAATTATATAATATAAATTAGAAGTTGATGAGGTTGTTATTAGAAGATTAGAAGATGTTCAGTAGTTCTTATAGACTAATTTATTATTTAAAATCTAGATATAACTTAGTACTTTTTCATATAATATAGAAATTATAATATGATTAGAATATCAATATATTTTTCTAATATCTTATTAAATATTATTGAATTACTTTTCTGTAAGAATATATACCTCATAGCCTGTATAGAAAGCCGGAATAGCTAGGATTATTATATATTATATAACATAATAGCCTAAAGCTACTATACGATAAAAGCCTTCTTATAACTACTACTAGTTAACTTATTAAGTTAAAGTCTTATAATTTATAAAAGTTTTTATTACTATTATACCTTCTCTTACTAAGTTTTTAGCTATTTCCTTATAATTCTTTAACTTCTATCTCTTAGAGAGGTGAAACTGGGATTTTAATAATAGCTTCATAACGAATAGTTATTAAATACTTAGTGTCTAAATATGTAATCTCTATAGCTATACCTATCGAAACTACTAGCAAGCCTATAATAACTATACTATCTAAACCCTAAGTAATTATTATAATAATACTTATATACCTTTTTAAATAATAGTTCTCTCTTATAGAGATAATATTAATATAGCTATCTCATAGTAAACTTATAATAATTCTTATATTTTTAATCTTTGAAACTACTTTTAACTATAAGGATTACTTGAGATCTTTTAATTATCCCTAT
The DNA here is from genome assembly GCA_000350065.2 of Colletotrichum orbiculare MAFF 240422. Lineage (NCBI taxonomy): Eukaryota > Fungi > Ascomycota > Sordariomycetes > Glomerellales > Glomerellaceae > Colletotrichum > Colletotrichum orbiculare. The sequence continues at coordinate 1,041,168 of AMCV02000008.1, forward strand.
AACTTCTTTTATAAAAGTACTACTTTACATAAAATTAAGGAATAGCTAGTAGTGGTTTTAAATACCTATTTATTATGATTATAGGTTTCTACTATATATAATATCTGATAAATTATAATACACTATATTATAGTTTATAGATCTAATAATATAATTACTATTATATTATACTAAACTTTATATAAACTAACTTTAGAGTATTTATTTCCTAATTATTCACTAATTCTATTCTATAAGAGTTACGCCTATATAGTATACTTTATATACTCCAATATAAAAATGTGTTCTTACTAAATTTTATACTGAATAATTAGTAATCAATAGGATTCCACATACTTCTATAAACACCTTAAGACTTCATATATCTGTTTTCTTCTATTACCTTAAAACTAAATTATAATAGTACTCAGAATATTTAAAAGTTTGATAATCAGATACTTAGAGCTATAGTCCTAATAATTAAATACCTCTAAGAAATATTATAAGTTTCAAAAGAAGCTATTAGTAGTATTAACAAAAAGGTAACTAATATTGAGAAAGCTTTTAGTTTTAGTACTACTAAAAACTTAGTATCTAGTTACTATAAATATATTCTAAAAGGAACTCTAAATAAACTACATTTTCAAGACTAGCTTTTATATAAAATATATAATAATTTAAACTTTACTATAGCTACTTACTACTATAATAAGTACTATATAAAGTATAGTCAGAAGGATTACCCTATAAGGTTTTATCACTTTAAAGATATTACTACTAATAAGATATTAAGAAGCAACTTATAAAGAGCTTTAGGAGAGAGAGACTTATATTATTTTAAAGATATTACTAAAATTATAGTACTAAAGTATATTAGAAGGGTAATTTAACTAAGAAGTTATTATTATAATTAACCTAAAAAGATGAGTATATATATTAGATATATTTAAGTATTATTAAAAGAATACTAAAGGTACCTTAAGGGAAATTTTAAAAGTTAATATTATATATAATTAATATTATTAGTATGGGAGGGGCTGATAGCTCGCTTTCTATTATGACTATTAGTAGATATATTACCCCCTAAAGTATAACTTCAGCCTTCTTACCTACCTACTAACTACTATAGCTAGCCTCTAGTTAATCTAAAGCTAAACGCCTTATAGCTATAGCTAGTATATCCGCCTTATATTAACCTTTTCAATAATAAATAACTAATAATTCCTTCTATAACAACTTTATACTTTTACGTTTTTATAGCTATATACAATTTAAATATCTCGAGATATTTAATTATTACTAATTATAAGTATTCTATTTAAACATTTAGTATAACCTTAATATCTACAACCTTAATATCCCTATTATAAACTAAGTCCTACTTATCCTTAAGATAAGACTTTATACTACTAATATATAAATTCTCTACTATTAATATAAACTAACTTATAATTTCTATATAAGTATAATAAGACTTAGCTTATTCTTATTAGTAAATAATCTTAATATATTAAATATAACTAATATATAATTAATACTTATATAGATATAGATATTGTTAGTATAATTTAATAGCTTTTAAAACCCTTATAATTATATTATTATAATACTTTAAAATATCTAATAACTAATATTATAGTAGTATATTAATATTAAAATATTATCTAATTGATATCTAATCTCTAATTTTTTTAGTTTAGTATAGTAATTTATAGGATAATTAGATAAGTATTTTTTAAATATCTATAGGCTACTTATTAATTATAGCTTTTAGGATAATTTCATTAAGATTTAATCTAATAAACTAATAATTTTAATTATAAAAGTTATAAGTAAATATTATTATATTTATCTTATATTTTTCTTCTTATAATTAGCTATATAGATTTCAAGGGGATTTTAAATCTATTATAAAAATATAGATATAGAAAAGTCATAAGTTATAGAATGCCTAGTTCTTATAAGTATTCTATTTTATCCTATCTTTAAGAAATTCAAAAAAGTTCTCAACCCTATAACCTTAATAATTACTTTTAGCTATATGAATTAAGCTTTAGTTTTAATAAGGCTTTTCCTATATAAATTATTACTATAAAGTCTTCTATTACTATAAAGTTAAATATTAAAACTAGAAGTATAATTATCTATAATAATAAGTAATTTCATTACTATTTTAACTAGTTATAAGCTAGTATTAGTATAAATACTATTATTAGGTAAAATTTATAGTTAAATCTATATATAAAGTGTTAGAGTTCTAGCTGTTTAGCTATTACTCTATTAATCCTAATAACCCGTTTTAAGTATTTAAGGGCTTGAATATTTACTATTACTCTTATAACCCTATGTTTTCTATTTATTGTAGAAAATTAAGTATTAGAGTTAAGGCTATACTACCTTAATTATTTATACTCTAAATTAATTAAACTATAATATTAGAATATTTAGTAAATAGACTACTTAGTAGCCTAAGCGTAATGGAGCTGAAAGTTCTATATGATGTAAGGTTAATCTTTCTAAAAATAAATTCTATTTAGATATTAATATCGCGAAGTTCCCTACTTCCTATAAAACTAGAACTTTTTATTATTATTACTATTTATATTAATATTAGTACTATTTTTAGATATTATTCTAAATGACTTATTTTTTAATAATTAAGAATTACTAATTCCCCTTGACTTTTTATTAGTTATTTATTACTAGTTTAATAAGTTATAAGCCTAGTTTTATATCAACTTTTCTTTTTATATTATATTTCTTTCTATACTTATTATTAATTAATATCTATATCTTTATTAATATCTATTTAGGTTATACTAGAAACTATACTAATTAACCTTAAGCCTCTCTATACCTATCTATCTATATAAAACTTCTTTTAACTATTTCTATAAAGCTCTATAGCTTATTCTTTTTATACCTATCTTAACTAACTAATTAACTCTTCTTATTAATTAATTAATTTAATACTAGATAAATCTATAAAAAGATTATACCAATTAGAGTAGTAAGCTTACTATTAGGCTAATAAAAGAGATAGTTAAATAGTAAAAGCTGAAAATCTCTTATATTTTAAGTCTACTAAGACCTTCTATAAACTAACTCTTAAGTCTACTAAAACCTTTATAAATTAGAATCTTAAGTCTACTAAGACTTTTAAAAATTAGAACTTTAAGTCGTCTCTAAGTTTTATAAAAAAATATCTCTTATAAAATTTAAACCTTAGACTACTATAAGTCATAAGAATATTAATCTATTATTTAACTATTAAGCCATATTATTATTAATTTTTCAGTAAATAATAGTTTACTAGAGTTAGACTTTAAATATCTTAATTCTACTTTAAGATTTTAATTAATTCTTCATTAAATAACTATTTTATTTTCTTAAGTTATTATTTAAGAATATAAGTAATTCTAAGTTATATTTTATCCTTAAGTTAAAAGGGATTTAGAATTATAGTATCTAGTCTATCTATATAAAAGCTTTACTTACTAATAAAGATATTTTTATAGATTTAACTAAGCTTATTTCTAAAGATAATTCTAATAAACATAATAAGGCTTTTAGTTATATATAGTTAAACTATAAAAATAGTCTTTTAAGAGTTATTAAGAATAATACTAATATTTTCAATATATTTAGTTATTTAAAAAAACTCTATAAACTAATTAGTTTTTCTAATAAGTTTCTTATCTATAAAAAACTCTTTAATACTAATCTTAGTAATTTTAAGTCTATAGAAAAATATCTAAATAAGATAAAAGAACTTATTAATAATCTCTCTTATAATAAAGTTAAACTATTTAATTAAATTATTATTATTTATATTTTAAATAGTTTAGATGAAAATTATAAAAGTTTTATTATTTTAATTACTTAGAGTCTTAAATCTAATAAGGATTCTTATAAGTTAGATTTTTTACTTTCTAATCTATTAGATAAGTTTAAAAGGAAAACCTAGACTTTTTTAGTTAATTTTATAACTAAGAAGAATTTTAAAAATAAAATTATCAAGTAGTCTTCTCTTAAAGTTATTAAGAAACTCTAGAAGAAATAGAAAGGCATTTTCTATAACTATTATAAAAAAACTAATTATACTAAGGAAAACTATTTTAATCTTTATTTTGAAAACACTCCTATTTAAATGAAATCTAAAGTTAATAAGAGTCTTCCTAAGTCTTCTAAAAAGAAAAAAGATAAAAAAGATAAGAATTTAGAGTTAGTTAATATTACTTTAACTTAAGAAGGAATAATTAAAAAGATCTCTAGTAATATAACTAAAGATTTTATATAACTTAATTCTAATATTAGAAAAACTAAAGAAGAAGAAGATAAAAAAGAAAGTATTAAGTTTAAAAATATAACTCTAATTTAACTTTCTCTTAAAAAGACTTTTACTAAAAGAATTCTAAATACTTTAATCTCTAAGAAGATTTAATAAGTTAGGAGTTCTATTAAATAGATTAAAACTATTTCATTCTTTATTAATACTAAAACTACTATTTATATAGTCAAGAATTACAATTTTTTAATTAATAAAACTAAGACTTTTTTACCTATTAAGTATAGAAATATTAAAGAAATTACTTCAACTATAAAAAGTAATTTGAAAACTATCTTAAATAATATTAAATATCTTTTATATAATATTTATTATATATTATAACTAGGTATTAACCTATTAAGTTAATCTAAATTTAACTCAATAGGAATATTATCTATCTTCTTTAATAAACCTATACTATATAATATTAAATTAGATAAACTCTTACTTATAAGAACTAAGGTTAATAATTTCTATAAGTTTAGAATCCCTATTCAACTAAGGCAAATAGTCTTTTATACTAATATTACTAATATTAACAACTTAAAACTATAATATAATAGAATAAGCTATACTAATAATATTATTAAGTTAAATAAGAATATAATAAATAATATTAATTATAAATATTTAAAAAGTAATAAACTACCTATTTATAGTATTTGTTTTAAAGGCAAGTTTACTAATAAAGTTAATAGAAATTTAAATATTTTTAAGAAGTTTAAATATCTTAATTATATTAATTCAGACCTATATAGACTTATTTTACTAGAGACTTATAATTACTATAAATACTTTATCTTATTTATAGATAAATATAGTAGATTTATCTAGGGAAAATTATTAAGAAGTAAAAGTTCTAAAGAAGTTACTTTAGCTTTTGAGAAGTTTATTAATATAATTAATAGTAATAATAGTAATAAGAAAATTAAGGAAGTCAATATAGATAGTAGCCTTAAGTTCTCTAATAATAGAATAGAAATTATTTATCTTAATAATAGTATTATTTATAATATAAGACTACTTTATACTTATAAGCTTAATAGTTTAATTAAGAAGGCTATAAGAACTATAATTAATAAGGCTAGAACCTTTTTCTACAACTCTAATTTACCTTTATATTTTTAAAAGTTAGTTATTTTAACTTCTATCTATATTTATAATAAAACGCCTCATTCTTCTATTAAGTTTAAAATTCTATATAAGTTAAAGAATAAGAAGTTACTTTTTATTAGTAATATAAAAGTATAGGGTAGTATTCATTATTATAAGGTTAAAAATAAATACTCTAAGAAGCTTAATTTAAAAGTAAAAAAAAGTACTATAGTTACTTATAGCTATAATACTTATTTAATTTGGGATTTTCAAACCTATAATACTATTTAGTCTAGAGATATAAATATTCTTAAAAATTAATTTAATTCTTAATAAAAAGAAGAGTTATCTAGTTTTCATAATACTATAACTACTAGGTCTAGTTAACTTAATAAAAAAAATAAGTCTAACTAATTTAATTCTAATAATTCTTCTTAGAATTTAGTTATTATTAAGTCTAGTAGAATTTATAGCTCTACTAAAAGCACTAGTTATTTTCTTCCTCCTAATAAAATTAATAATAATAATAATAATTTAGATCTTTCTCCTAATAAGAAACTAAGTAGTTTTTCTATAACTCGTCCTAATAGGGTTATAAATAGTAATAAGAACTTTAAAAAATCTACTATTTCTATAGAGATTCCTTCTTTAAGTCTAGAAGTTAAAAAAGATTATAAATAGTATTTATATAAAAAGAGTATATTCCTTATAATTAAAGACCATCCTTTTTTAGTTTTGTATACTAATTATAATTAATATAATTATAATAATAACTTATTTATTAATAAATATAGTAATCTTTATACTACTAAGTATATATTATTAGTTAATATTCTAGACGAACTAATTATTTTTTTAAAAACTATAAGTTTTCAGTTTAATAATAACTAGATTTAGGCTATAAATAAAAAAGTTAAGTCTATTAAGTCTATAGAAGTTTAGACTATTATACTACTACCTAATATTTCTTTTAATAAAAAGAATAATATTAATATATTAAGGGGTAGATAGGTTTATAAAATAAAACCTAATAATTAGGATCCTAGTAATCCTATATATAAAGCTAGATAGATTACTTAAGGTTTTAATTAATATTTTAGTATTAATTATTTAGAAACTTTTAGTACTACTTATAAGCCTAAAGGTTATAGATATATATTAATTATATCTATTTATTATAACTGGATTTTAATTCAATATAATATTACTACTATATTTATTCATATAAAAATAGATAAAAAGATATATGTTAAGTTACCTATTAGCTATATCTATAATAAAAGTTCTAAAAGTTTAGTTTATAGTACTAATCATAAGAATTAGCCTTTTATTTATTTATTAAATAAGGCTTTATATAGGTTAAAATAAAGCTTTGGACTTTAGTATTTACACTTTAAATCTATCTTATATAAGATTAGTTTTAAAGTATCTCTTTATAATAAAGGAATATTTATACTTAATATTATTCTTAATAAAAGTAAATATTTAGTTATTTTAATATGTCATATTAATAATATACTACTAGGAGCTAATAATTCTACTACTTTAGAGTATATTTATAGTAGTCTTAAAAAAGACATAAAAATCCAAGATCTAGAAGAGCCTAATACCTTTTTAAATAATAATTTAATTATTAACTATAAGAATAAAAGTATAGAAATAAATCAGTTTAGATATACTAATAAAATTCTTACTAAGTTTAATAAAAAAGATATCTATAGTTTTAATACTCTAATAGATAATAAAGCTAAATTCTTTATCAATAAGGATAATACTACTAAAGAAGAGATATTAGAATATTAAAAAAAAGTAGGGGCTTTATTATATTTAGCCTTAATAACCAGGCTAGATATTACTCTAGCTATTACTACCTACTCTCGATTTTCTTCAAATCCTTCTAAAAAATATTTCATTACCCTTAATAAGATATAGAGTTACTTAAAAAAACCCTAATTATAGATTAATTTATAACTATAATGATATTAATTCTTTTAATTTATTTAGATTTATAGACTGAGATTAAGCTAGAGATATTAATAATAGAAAATCTACTTCAGTATATATATTTTACCTAGATTTTTATAATATTATAAATTATAGCTTAACTAAATAAAAAATAGTAGCTTTATCTACTTATAAAGCTGAATATATAGCTTTAGTAGATATTATTAAAAAAACTATTTACTTATATAATAACTATAATTTTATTAATAAAACTTTAGGATTTAAAACTATTAATAAGCTAATTATCTTTATAAATAATTAATCAGCTAAAAAACTTACTAAAAATACTAAATTCTATAAAAAAGCTAAGTATATTAATATTTATTATTACTATATTAGAAATCTTATTCAAGATAATTAGATTAATCTTTATTATATTAATACAAATAATAATATAGCTGATTTTTTAATAAAGCCTTTAGGTTAAGTTAAGTTTAATAATATTATTAAGAGGATTTTATAGAATAATTTTAATATTTAGTCTTCTTATAGAAGAAATAGTCCTAATAGTCTATTTTCTAAGGATTAATCTTTTCCTTTAACTTTTTCCTAGTTTTAGGTTTTTCTAATTTTTCCTGATTTTATTTTACTCTATTTTAAAGTCTTTTCCTTTAAATATTTTCTAGGTTTTAGGTTTTTCAGATTTTAATCTTTTAAAGATTTTTCTCTATTTTTCCTATATAGTTTTTAGAGTTTTTACTACTTTTTAAACTATAAAAGATTTATTTATCTTATATACTTTAAGGGGGGATATTAGAGTTCTAGCTATTTAACTATTATTCTATTAATCCTAATAACCTATTATAAATATCCAAAAGCTTAAGTATTTACTATTACTCTTATAATTCTATATTTTCTATTTATTATAGAAAATCAAGTATTAGAGTTAAGGTTATACTACCTTAATTATTTATACTCTAAATTGATTAAACTATAATATTAGAATATTTAGTAAACAGACTACTTAGTAGCCCGAGCGTAATAAAGCTAAAAGCTCCGTATAATGTAAAGTTAACTTTTCTGAAAATAAATTCTATTTAGATATTAATACCGCGAAGTTTCCTACTTCCTGTAGAACTAGAACTTCTTATTATTATCACCATTTATATCAATATCAGTACTATTTTCAGATATCATTCTGAATGACCTATTCTTTAATAATTAAGAGTTACTGATTCCCCTTGACCTTTTACTGGTTACCTATTACTAGTTCAACATAAAGTAAAGAGCGTAGATACTATTCTAAATATAGAGCAAAAGTAACTAAATATTATTAGTATATATATTAGTATTCTATTATTATAAGAAGCTTTAAAAAGCCTTTAATATAATAGGATAAAAATAGACGCCTTATTCTTTACCTAAAGACTTTTTATTCTAACTAACTTAATCTACTATTAGATACCTTATAGTCTAATTAGCTGTGGGATAAGGGTAGATATTTATATTTTCGTTTGAAGAATTTATCTTATATATTAACTATTGTTTATTATTATTCTTTTATTATTTCAACTATTATTTAATTAATTAAAATGCTAAATAGCTAGTAACTAGCTAGTAAAATTACTTAGAAGTAGCTATATAGTATATATGCACCTTAGGGATTAAGGTTTCTAAAAGGAGGGATAGTTATAAGAATATAGACCTTATAGTCTATATAGAAAGCTAAGATAGTAAGAATTAATATATATTATATAATATAATAACCTAAAACTACTATAAGAGAAAAGCCTTCTTATAATTACTACTAATTAGCCTATTAAGTTGAAATCTTACAACTCATAGAAACCTACTCTTTACTATTATACGTTCTCTTATTAAGCTTCTAGCTATTCCTTTATATTTTGCTTTATGTTTAGAATAAAATCTGAACTCTTTACCCTATAAATAGATTTAACTATAGAAGTATTAATATAATCCACAATATTATATAATAGACCTTCTATTAGAACAATATAGTTATATATCTATAACATTAAACAATATTATCTTAAATCTTTAAAATGATTAAGATACTAAAGTATAAACTATATAGCTAATTATAATTTTTACTTATTTTAGTAAGGCTATTTTAGGAAATTAGTACAGACTTTGTTATAAACCTTCTAAACAATATTTATAGAGATAATGATATACATAATATTATTCTAATTATTTTAAATACGTTTAGAAAATTGATAATATATATTCTAATAATAAAAGAGATAATAGTTATAAACCTAGTAGTAATATTACTTAAAGAAATAGAATATTAGTTCAGCATTCTAGAAGATAGTATTGGTAATATGGATAAACTTCTTACTGTTAGATTTATTCTAATATCTCAAGTACTTCTATTTCTACAGACGTAATAAGGAGTTCTACGATATTTCTATGTGAATAAATTGTATAAAAGTCGCTCTATAAACATATACTTATTTTACTTTTTTACTTCTAGTAGTTCTTAAGTAAATAAGGTAAATTTATAAAGGTTTATTCTTTTATAAGATATTAGAAGCAATTCAAGCTATACACATTATAATTATAACGCTTTATATACTACAGCTACAGTAGCCTATATACTATAGTAACACTATAATATATACTACGATTCAACCCGTGCGTTATAGTTATAGTAGGCTATAGTTATGGTACTTTATATGCTATAGCTATAGTAGCTTATATGTTATAACTATACTATAGTATATATCATATTTTAGCCTATATATCATAGTTTTAATACGTTATACGTTATAGCTATAGTAGCCTATACATTATATTAAGATATATATATTATAATTATAATATCCTATATATTATAGTTATAATAGCCTATATGTTATAGCTATAACTAGAATTCTAAAATAAACCTTATATGTAAAAACTTTAATATTTCTATGAATAGTAGCTAGAAATAGTCAGTTATACTATTAATTGAATTATTATTTCTCCCTTATAACTGTTATTCTTAAGAATATTTTCAATAAGTCTCTATATTGAGAAAACTACTTTTATTATATTGTATTTCTCCTAACTCTTTAATTATCTATAGTAATAATTTAACTATTAATTTACTTACTTATCTATCTATTTTAATAAGTTTTAAACCTAGTTCTTCTTCATTTAAAAACTCTATACTTTATTTTATTTAAAAATTACTTTTCTTATTTATTTATAATAAGCCTTTCGTTTTGTATAGAGAATATTTAGCACCTAGCTAGAACCTATACCCTAACTTACCTTATACTAACTACTATAGCTATAGTTACTTTAGGTTTTCAAATATCATAGTATAATATCTCTAACCTGAAGTAATCTTATCTAATAATACTATCTTAAGCCTTTCTAACTATTAGTTAATAATCATAACGGATTTTAATATATATATTTTTTTAGATACTCAATAAGCTACTTCTAATATATATTCAAAGTATTTCAAACTATTACTAAATATCTTACTTTTAAACGCTAGATTCTTTTTTATTTTTTTAATCTTATACTTCTTAGCTATATTAATAGCTTTATCTACTAGTAATATTTTAAAGTTAAGCTTAATTAGAACTATCTTAAGAAGGTTAAGAAAAATAGTAAAGTTGTTTTTATATAATATTAGTTTATTTAAATTTTTATAAAAATAGCTATAGTTTTATAGTTATTGATAGTTTTTATAAGATTAATATTTATATTAAAGTTATAGGAGTTAAATATAGTAATAAGTAGTAGCTAGGTATATGACCTCTAGGTAAGAGGACGAGAACTGAGGTAATAGTAATCTTATCAGTAATATCTAAGGAAAGGGAGCCTCCTACTACTAAAGTAGGAGGGTAAGCTTCTAAGCTATAGTACTTAGGCTAATATGTAATATAAGTAGCTATAGTATATAATATATATAGCTATAGGCTTACTTCTTAATACTCCCCCTTAAGTTAAGCTTATAACTAGCTAAATATATAAAACTAGTTTTAAGTTTCTAAAATACTTATTTTAAGCTAAAAACTTTAAATTTGAGGAGTTTTTAAAAATAGAATACTTTTAAGATTAATACTATTAGAACTATTTAATTAGGTACTAATTAATCTAGTTACTAATAATCCCTCTAGAAGTAATCCTTAATCAAAACTATCTATTATTCCTAGTAGTCTTATAAAGTCTTTATATTTAATAGTATTAAGAATTTTAGTAAAACTATTAGTAGCTATATTAGTATTTTTAATAAAGTATAAAGTAATTATATTATTACTATTAATTTCTTAAATAATCTATTTATACTAAATATTGATATTTTATATATATACCTTATTTAGAAAGTTTATAATATTAGCTAGAATATTAATACTATTAGTAAAGAAGATTGTAAGTATATTAATCTATCGATTTAGTAGCTACTTAATATATTATTAAATCTACTTAAGGGATATATTAATAAGTATAAGGTTAATAAATTCTACTTCTGTAGAGCTTAAAATAATAATTATCTATTTCTTAGACTTCTAAATAATAGGTAATCTAGTAAAATAAATAATATAATTACTAGTAGATATATGTAACGGTCTATTATTAGTAAAAATAGTATCTACTATAATATAGAAACCTAGATTTATTATAGGATCTATTCTTCTAAATATAATACTATAACTCGTAGTATTAATAAGGTATTAAAAGAAATATTTAATAGTATATTAATAAGTAAGAAAGAGGCTAGTATTTACTTAATATAGTTTACTTAGAATATAAGTAATATCTAGTTAAATACTAGTAGCTAACTAGTTAAAATAGCTAGTTTACTTTATATAGAATTAGTAAGATTAATTATTATAATTATATTTTAAATATATAATTAGAAGATTCTTATTAATAAAAAGAAGGGTCTTAATAGTATAAAGTTTATAATAGTTAAAATAGTATAGAATAGAGTTAATATATTTATATTAGGATAAGAAGAGTTTTATAGTATTATAATAGATCTAAAATCCTAAAACCTAAGTAGTAATACTAAGATCCTTAAGAAGGTATATAGCCTTAAGTATCTCACAAACCTTCTTTATAATCTTAAGTATAGGGGTAGCTATAGTATTATTATTAATATATATAAAGGTATAGGTATTAAGACTCTTATTAATAAAAAAATAAATCTCCCCCTTAACAAGTATAAAGTTAATCTTCTTTATTTTAGCTATAATAAGTTAGAACTACTAAAAAAGGCTCTTATAAAAGCTATATAAAGCTTTATAGAGTAATTAAACTCTATTTATATTATTAGAATAACCTATAGGTTAATAAATATAAATTTAAATACTTTAAAATATTAGAGTAGTAAGGAAAGTAGTATTGAATTTATATATCTTATATAAAAGATAGTAGAATATAATAATAGTAAAAAAGAAGTATATAGTGATAGTAATTACTATAATAGTATAGACTTCTTGAGATAACTAATTACTTCTCTTATAGTTACTATAAATAACCTATTAAGCTTTGAATCTTATAATATTAGTTAAAGTATTAGTCTTAATATTCAAAATTTATATATTTAGAAAGACTTGAATATTAAAAAGTTTATTAATAATATAGAAGGTCTTTTTAATAACTATCTAGTTAATCTTAGTATTATATATAGGCTTCTAATATAAGAATTAGAAAGGATTCTCCTTTACTTCCTTAATAATATAAAAGATAAAATAACTTAGAAGAAGAACTTTTAATAATATTATAGTAATAAGAAGAGTAATAATAATTAGAATATCTAGATTAATATAAATATTAGTAGTAAGATGGGCCTTCTTCTTATTATAAAAATAGAGACTATAGGCCTTATAATAATAACCTAATAGCTTTATTATAATAATATAATAAGGATAATTTAAAGTAGAAATAGTAGGAATATTAACTAGTTTTATTATTAATAGATTAGTATTAAGATCTAGATAATCTAACTCTTATTTCTAAATAATATCTATAAAGTTATTATCTCTTTTATTATTTATAATATTAATAGGTTCTAGCTAAATAATAGTAATAAGAAGAAGTAGGCTTTCTAATAGTAGAGTTATATATTCTATAGTATAAGTATTATTAGTTTAATATACTTCTAAGGTAACTTCTTTCTCTTTTAGTAAGAAGTTATCTATAGTAAGAATATTTTAATCTAGAATCTAATTAGAATATTAGATCTATAGGTTAGGTTTATTAAATAGAATATTATAATTAATACTATTAGGTTTAATATAGTTATTAAGAAGGTGTAACATAGTTTTATTAAGACTTTTATAAAAATAAATATTATAGTAATAAAGAGTTTTTTTATGTTAAAGCTATAAATATAATAGATATAGCTATATAAAGAGTTATAACTAATAGGAAAGCTTTTTATAGTATATATTTCTATTTTAATAATATAAGGAGCGTACTTATTTCTTTTTTATAAATATAAGTAATATATCTAAATATATAGCTATACTTAATCTATAGAAACTTATAATTTTTAGTTAGGTTTAACTCTCTCATTATAATTTCATAAGAACTAAGTTTTCTTTTATTAACTTAAAGTAAGAAGTTGAAGATTTAAATAGTAATATTAAGTATGTAATTTTAGAACTCTTTAGGTAGATTATTATTAATAAGTATAATATAAGCTATTTTAATAATAATCTAACTAGTATATTTAATCGCTTTATTTATTAATAATATATAAGTAGTAGTTAGGTTAAGCTAAATACTAATAAAGTAGGAATTTCTAAATACCTTCTTAAGTTCTAAAGTATTATTATAAACTTATAGTTTTATAATTAATATAGTTATATTAGTAAAAGTATTATTAAACCTCTTAATAGCCTTAAGTATAATATTATCATAATAAGTATCAAGTAAAATAAACTAGTAATAACTACTATAATAATTAAGAAAATAAAAAGTATACTTCTTATTTATTATTAATAATAGCTTGGTTTTAATAAGGTTAAGATAATTTCTTTACTTATTTAAATAAGAAAGAAAAGAATATTATAACTAATAATTTCTATAGATTTAGTAAGGTAGTATACTTTATAGTAGAAAGAGTTAATTTCCTTTTAAGTAAACTATATATTTATATAGCGGTAGGTTTTAATAATTTATAATAAATAGGTATAGATAAAATATTAGTATATTATCTTAAGTATAGAATAAGCTTTTATTTTAATTCTAGTTAAACTAAGAGTAGTATTAATAGGAATAGTAGTATTATTAGATATATTAATAATATAGATATTACTTATTTAGTAGACTTTAGTAAGGTTTTAATAAGATTAAGTATTAATAAGGTTTGTAGTATAGTAATTATATTTAATATAGCTTTTTTAAAGTCTTTTTAAGCTAAGTAGGTTAATAGGGTTAAGAAGGTTATATTTAATATTTTTAATAGTCTAGTTAATAGTTTTAGAGAGGTTTATAAGATCCTTTATTTAAAAGAAAATAGTATTTATACCTTTTAGTCTTACTAACTTATTATTAGTAGTAGTAAAGTGTTAGAGGTTATTATAAATATTATATAATATAAAGAAAGCGAGGTTATAAAAAACTGAGTTAGAATAGCTAAAGTTAACTATAATGTTTAAACTTATAATAACTTTATTATCAACTATAGTATTTACTACTTTAAGTATTATTAATAGCTTTTAAATAGTAAGGCTTCTAATAGCTAAACTACTAATAATACTTATAATGCTTTTTATAAATACTAATGAGAATAAGGTTGATACTTTAGTATAATCCTTAGTATATATATATTCTATAGTATATACTAATAGTTAATTATAGAACTTATTATTAGTAGGAATAAGATAAAAATAAGTAGTTTAGTATTTTAATATTAAATAGTTTCTCTTATAATAAGGGTATTTACTATCCTTCTTTTTATTTAGAATAGTATTAGATGTAATATTTCTAATAGTAGTTAATTTATAGTATAATAAAAAATTTATTTTTTGTTTTTTATCTTAAGTAAGAATATAGATAGTTTTAATAATATTAACCTATATAGGTTTCTTATTATTATTAGTATAATACTTATAGGTATTAGGTAATTTTAATTTAAAGCAATTAAAGAATATAATAATTTAGAAATAATTAGTATTCTAGCTATAGAGGTTTATAATATAAGTATATAAGTATTAAATATATTTAAAAATATTATAAAGAATCTTATAGTTATATATATTACTTTCAGTAAACTTATTAATAATAGTATTAATAATATCTTTAGAAGCCTTAGGGATATACTTCTCTAGTACTCTTATAAATATATAAAAATTACTATTATCTTACTACTTAGTATTAAGTAGTTTATTAATTAGTATATTATATAATAATATAAAGAAATTATAAGTAATATCTTTTTTATTTTCTTATAATATATATATAGGGGTTTTAATAAGTAGTTTAGATATATTAATATTAATATACTTCTTAATCTTATTTATTCTAAGTATAGTATTAATTAATACTAATTAAGAGGATTAGTTTGATTTACTTTTAAATTCTAGGATTAATAAGGTAATTATTCTATAGTTTAGAATATTAGTTATTATAAAGTTTAAAAACTATAAAATATATAGTTATAAATATTATTATTTTTTATATTATTTAAAAAATTAATTAGAAAGTAGGAGTATTAATAAAAAGAGTTACTATTTTATTTATAAGTAATAAATTGAAAATAGCTTAGGCTTATAACTTATATAACTTCTAGGTAAGAGGATGAGAACTAAGGTAATAGTAATCTTATTAGTAATATCTAAAGAAAAGGAGCTTCTTACTATTAAAGTAGGAAGGTAAGCCTTTAAACTATAGTATCTAGGCTAGTATGTAATATAGGTAGCTATAGTATGTAATATATATAGCTATAGGCCTATTTCTTAACACTAGGGATAGTCTGTATTCTTATTATTATTATTAGTAGTAGTAGTAGTAGTAGTAGTAGTCTTATTATAGAGATAACTATTAACTTATATTCTAAGGATAAAGAGAAGGCTAGTCTTCTATTACTCTCTTTTATCTATAAGGCTAGTATTATTAAAGTATATTAGTAGTAGTATTACTAGTTAGTATGAGTTAATATTAAAAGTATTACTATAGTAAGTTTAATACTTTAAAGCTACTACTATAGAGACTATTATGCAACTTATACTAATAAGTTTGTATATATAGTTATTACTCTATTACTTTATATTACTTATATATTTCTAAGTTAAGACTAGGTCTAAACTAAATACTATACTACTAGGTTCTTTTTACTATATTTACCTAAAGAGATATACATAAGCTATAGTATATTACTAAGTTTTTTTTATTATAGAGATTTTATACTAAGTGTTATATAAGGCTACCTACCTACTAGGTAGGAGGCTAAATATATAATACACTATTTATTTATAAAAGTTATTTATTATAATGACATCTATAAAAGTCTCTACTTTTTAACTACTTTTATAGAAACTATATACCTTACTAGAATTACTTTATTTTTACAAGAAATCAATCTTATTTAATAAGTTATTTTAATATTTGAAACCCTGATTCTTCTACTTATTTTAACTCTTTTTAATTCTTTAGATATCTGAGATTTATTCTCGATTAACTAATATTTCGAATTACTTTAAAGTTTATTTTCTCTTTAGTTATGAATTATTTTAATAGTAAAACGATTAATATAAATAGAAAATTAACTCTTTTTATCTCGAATTATACCTTAATTTTCAATTAATTTTATAACAAAAAGAAAGCTTAAATTTATTTAAGAAAGAAAAACAAAATACTAAGATTTAGATCTCTAAGTTCTAGATTTATATTTAATATATATTGTTATTTTAAATGAAGAAGAAAAGTTTCAATTTTTGATCTCTATCTTTTGAGAAAATATAATTTCTGTTCACTATATGTTATAAGACTTTTCTTTTCTTTTAGAAAAGTCTTTATAAATATATATTTTAGTAATTCATTGTAGTTTAATAAAATAAGCAATTCTAGAAAGAGTACTATTTCTCAATTAGTAAGAAGTAGTAACTATAAAGGCTAGTTTATTCATATTAAAACTTTACTTATGAATAAAAATATTTTTATAGATATTAGTAAACTTATTATTTCTAAAAAATAAAAATAAAAATAAAACAACTCCAAATTATATATAATTATATTATAAGAATAGTTTCTTAAGGTAGTTAGAAATGATGTAGATATTTTTTCAATATCTAAATATTTATAAGAATTATATAAGCTTTTACGATCTACTAATAAACTCTTAATTCATACAGACCTTTTCAATACTATTTTGAATAATGCTAGTAGTATAGAAGAATTGCTAAATGGAATTAAAGAACTCGCTAATAATTCATCTTATAATAAATTAGAATTACCTAAATAAATAGTTTTAATATGAATCTCAAGTAACTTTAACTCTAGTTATAAAGGTTCTATTATTCTTATAACTTAGAATCCTAAGTCTAATAAAGAAACTTATATTTTAAAGTCTTTATTCTTTGATGTATTAGATAAATCTATAAGAAGAAATAATAATTTATTTAATTATACTAAAAGTATTTAGAAAAAGAAGAATTTCAGGATCATTAAAACCTCTATAGGAAATGGAAAAGAATCTTTTACAAAAATTATTAGGAAAGTGATTATACTAAAAAGACTTATATTTATTTTTATCTAAAGAAGGTTCTAAAATGATAAAAGGCTTTCCAATAAGAAGTAATAATATAAATAAGAAAGAATCTAAAAAGAAATCTATTCTTTACTAATATTACTTTAATTAGACCCGCTTGATATAGTAGTTTAATATCTAGCGAGCTTTTACTATTTTATAGTAAGAGTAGTAGGTTTGAATCTTATAGTAAGTAATTATAACTAATAGCTATATACTTCCTAATTATATAAACTAAGTATAGTAATTACTACTAGCTATTGTTAGAATAGATAGATATGTAGGTAAATTAATAGTTAAGTTATTATTATAGATAACTGTGAAATCAGGAGAAATATGATATGATAAAAGTAGTTTCCTCAACATGAAGACTTGTTCAAAATTTTGGTAATAGTAATAGTTAAATAGAGGAAGAAATAGTGATTTGATTGATAGTATAATTTTCTATTTCGAACTGTTATTCGTGGAGATATTGAGGTTCTTATATAGAGGGTTTATTTTAGAGTTCTAGCTATATTACTAGAGTTCCGGCTGTAGCTATAGCATATAGGCTACTGTAGCTATAGTGTATGCGGCGCTGTAACTATAGCGTATGTGCCTTAGCGTAGCGTATAGGCTATTATAGCTATAGCATATGACGTACTGTAACTATAGCATATAAGGCGTTATAACTATAATATATATACCTTAGTGTAGCATATAGGCTACTATAGCTATAGCGTATAATATATTATAACTATATTATATAGACTAAAGCGTAACGCATACTATAGTATAGCTATAGCGTGTTAGCTACTATAGCTATAGCGTATGAAGCGTTATAATTATAGCGTATATAGCTTGAGCTGCTTCTAGTACCCTATAAAAGAATAAACCTCTATACCTTTACCTTATTTACTTAAGAACCACTAGGAGTAAAAAGGTAAAATGAGTATGCATTTATGGAGCGACTTTTATACGATTTATTCATATAGAAATACCGTACAACTTTTTATTACTTCTATTAGAATAATAGAAATAGAAGTTCTTTATATATTAGAATAAATCTAATAGCTATTAGCTCTTACTATTAGCTATTAATAACTAGTATCTCTTAATAGTTAGTAATAGGTATTACTAATTAGCTAGTATTAATATTACAAGTCTATTATAATCTTTGATAGAATAATTATAATAAATAGGCCCATACTTTCCTTATTTATTATAGACTATATTTAACTAATTGTATTACTACTATTTAAAGTTTATTCTATTTAAATAGTTCCTTAAAACTAGTATTATTTATAGCGTTTATAAAGTAAGACCTAATAACTAGGTATAGCTTCTTTTAAAAAGTCCCGAGAGGCATATGACTTTGAATAGATCAAACACTTTCAATACAACTACATTACTTCAATCAGAGCGAAAAAGAATAATAGAAAAGAAAACAAGTTATTCGAAGATAAAGGAGGTTTATATCTAACGAATTTATTTCTAAGCATATAAATATTAATATCTTTTCTAAAAAGGATAATATTTTTGAAAGTATAAGAATTATCTATAAACCCTATATAGAAAGAAATAATAATAATAAAGTTCTATCTTTTGATAAGTTAATAAATTGCTACAAAGTCTAGGAATTTAGTTGAAGAAGACATTTATAAATATACTTACTTTTATTTAGATATAACTAGTAATACTTAGAGAATTAAGAAAATATCTACTTTATTCAATATAAAACTAATTTTAAAATAGATTAAATAAGGAAATACTATATATATATATGATAGTTAGAATAGTAGGAGATATAACGATATCTCTAAAGAATTAATATTTTATATTAAAAGACGTTTATTATATTCTCAAATTAAGAATTAACTTATTACTTTAAAGTAAACTTAATACCATAGAAATTATATTAAACTTCTGGAATAGTACTTTTCTTTATAATATAGAAAAGAATTCTATTTTAATTATAAAGCTTTAGAGAAATAATTTATATAACTTTAGTATTCCTATTTTACAAAAAGTTATTATTCTTTCTACTATTATATTATATAATATTTAACTTTTATATATTTATTTAAATTATACTAATATAAAGATTATAAATAATCTAAAAGAAAGAATTTTCAATTTATTTTGTATAATAAATAAAAGAAGGGGCTAATAGCTCGCTTTCTACTATAACTATTAGTAGATATATTACCCCCTAAAGTATGACTTCAACCCTCCTATCCCCCTACTAACTATTATAACTAGCCCCTAGTTAATCTAAAGCTAAACCTCTTATAATTATAATTAGTATACTTACCCTATATTAACTTTTTCATAAATAAATAACTAATAACTCTTTCTATAATAACCTCACACCTTTATATTCTTATGCTTTTATAACTATATATAATTTAAATATATTAAGATGTTTAATTACTACTAATTATAAGTATTCTATTTAAATATTTATTATAACCTCGATATCTATAATTTTAATATCTTCTAAACTAAGTCCTACTTACCCTTAAGATAAAACTTTATACTACTAAGATAAAAGTTCTCTATTATTAATATAAGCTAACTTATAACTTCTATATAAGTATAATAGGACACGCTTGCTCTTATTAATAAATAATCTTAATATATTAAGTATAGCTAATATATAAATAATACTTATATAGATATAAATACTCCTAGTATAATTTGATAGCCTTTACAACCCCTATAATTATATTACTATAATATTCTAAAATATCTAATGATTAGTATTA
This sequence comes from Colletotrichum orbiculare MAFF 240422, assembly GCA_000350065.2. NCBI lineage: Eukaryota > Fungi > Ascomycota > Sordariomycetes > Glomerellales > Glomerellaceae > Colletotrichum > Colletotrichum orbiculare. The sequence continues at coordinate 1,061,983 of AMCV02000008.1, forward strand.
TAATAATATATTAACATTAAAGTATTATCTAATTAATACTTAATCTCTAAAATTTTTAGCTTAATATAATAACTTATAAGATAGCTAGATAATTATGTTTTAAATATCTATAAACTACTTATTAATTATAGCTTTTAGGATAATTCTATTAAAATTTAATCTAATAAATTAATAGTTTTAATTATAGGGGTTATAAGTAAGTATTACTATACTTATCTTATACCTTTCTTCTTATAAGTAGCTATATAGATTTCAAGGGGATCTTAAATCTATTATAAACAATATAGAAGAATAATAGGTTATAAAACACCTAGTTTTTATAAGTATTCTATTTTATCCTATTTTTAAGAAGTTTAAAAAAGTTCTTAACCTTATAACCTTAGTAGTTACTTTTAGCTATATATATTAAGCTCTAGTTTCAATAAAGCTCTTTCTAAATATTACTATAAGGTCTTCTATTACTATAAAATTCAATATTAGAACTAGGGGTATAGTTTTCTATAATAATAGGTAATTTTATTATTATTTTAACTAGTTATAAGCTAGTACTAGTATAAATACTATTATTAGGTAAGGTTTATAGTTAAATCTATATATAGGGTGAAAAGCTTAGATATTATTCTAAGTATAGAGTAAAAGTAACTAAATATAATAAATAAAATAGATATTTATTATATTTATAAATCTTATCGTAATAGAAGCCTTACTAATAATATTAATAGAAAGAATAAGAAATGAAAATTAAATCTTTAATATTTAAATTATATTAGTTTAGATTATACAAACCGATAATTCTTATAATATATAATAGATTTCATAGATTTACTCTATTTATTAATAAATTAACTAGATTTACTAAGGGACTTTAATTAAAAACGAATTTAATTAAAGAAATTTCAAACTTTCTTCTGAATTATAAAGCGTTATTTAATAATAATAGAAATAAAAGACAAATAAAAGAATATAGTAAATAATAATAATGATAAAAGGAAAATAAAAGAATTTAATACTAATAGACGTAATTAATTTACTAATAAAATAATGAAGAATATTGATTCTTATTCTAGTATTATTTATAATATTAGATTTCTTTATATTTAGAAATCTAATTATTGAATAGAAAGAATAATAAGAGTTCTAGTTGATAAAATTAAAATTCTAATTCATTACTTAAATCTACTTTATTACTTATAAGGGGTATTTTAATAACTTATATATATATATGTATCATAAACCTTCTTATAGGTCTATAGATTTCAAGATGTCTTATAAGTTCAAAGATGAAATAAAGCTTAATATTAATAATATTAAAGTTTAAAGTAACTTCTATTATGTAAAAAATAAAAATTCTAATACTATAGAATTAGACATTAAAGCCTACAAAAGAAGTATTATAGCTTATGGAAATAATACTTATAAAGTCTAGATTTTTAATAAAAAGAGAACTATATAGTCTAGAAATATTAAAATCCCAGAAAATACTTTTTATATTTTAGAAAACAAGTTACTTTTATCTATTAACTTAGGAAAGAAGCCTAATAATTATAAGTCTAGTTAACTAAGTAGTAATCTTTATTTGAAATCTAAATAGTTCTATATCTTGTATAGATTAAAATAACAACAATAATAATAACTTTCTAATACATCCTACTACTAAAATTCGAGAAATGACTAGAATAAATCTAGAAGAAGTTGAAATATTAAAATAACTAAAAATAATAAAATATCAGAGTTAAATCTAAAAAGTAATACTAATATTTAGCGAAGTTCTAACCTATATGTTAGTTAACTTACTATATTAGACGGAACTAAACCAAACTATAAGAAATATAAAAGAATACTTTTTTACTATTTTAGACTATTTTAGTTTAAATAGTTATATTAAACTATATAGAAATACTAACAAAAATAATTAACCTTATTATATTTTATTACTCAATAAAATAGAACAACCTACTTCTTTTATTGATATATTTAAATCTCCTAACTATAGAAACTAGATTCTAGTTATAAGAAAAGTAATAGAATAAATAAGATCTATAAATAGTTAGAAACATATACTTCTATCTATTATTAAGATTAAACCTAATAATATTATAAGTAGTAGATAGGTTTATAAATTAGAAATACATAACATCACTAAAGAAGCTATATATAAGGTTAAATAGATAATCTAAAGCTATGATTTAGTTACTTTTACTCTATACTTAGAATAGTATCTAAATTCTTCACCCTATATATAGATCTATCTATAGATTTTACTTAATAATAGTATTTATATTAATACTAGCTTATAACTAGTTAAAATAGTAATGAAACTACCTATTATTATAGATAATTATACCCCTAGTTTTAATATTCAACCCTATAATAGTAGAAGACTTCATAGTAATAATCTATATAGAAAGAGCCTTATTAAGACTAAGGCTTAATATATATAACTAAAAGTAACGACTAAGCTTAGAAAGTTGAAAACCTTTTTAAACCTCTTAAAAATAAGATAAAATAGAATACTAAGAACTAGGTATTCTATAACCTATCATTCTTCTATATTTTTATAATAGATTTAAAATCGCTTTGAAATCTATATAATTACCTATAAGAGAAGAAATATAAAATGAGTATAGTAATATTTACCTATAACTCTTATAATTAGAACTATTAATTTATTAGATTAAACCTTAATGAAATCATCCTAAAAGTTATAATTAATAAATAGCTTATAAATATTTATAAAATAATTATCTAATTATCTTGAAAATTACTATATTAAGCTAAAGATTTCAAAGACTAAGTATTAATTAGATAATATCTTAATATCAATATACTACTATAATACTGATTATTAAATACTTTAAAATATTATAATAATATAATTATAAAGGTTTTAAAAGCTATCAAGTTATATTAAGAGTATTTATATCTATATAAGTATTATTCATATATTAGCTATATTTAATATATTAAGATTATTTACTAATAAGAGCAAGCTAAATCTTATTATACTTATATAGAAACTATAATTAACTTATATTAATAATAGAGAACTTTTATATTAATAGTATAAAGTTTTAATTTAAAAGTAAGTAAAGCTTAGTTAGAAGGACGTTAAAGTTGTAGATATTAAGGTTATAATAAATATTTAAATAGAATATAGTTAGTAGTAATTAAATATCTTGAGATATTTAAATCATATATAGCTATAAAAGCATAAGGGTATAAGGTTATTACAGAAGGAATTATTAGTTATTTATTATCGAAAAAGTTAATATAAAGTAAGTATACTAGCTATAGCTATAAGGGGTTTAGCTTTAGATTAATTAGAAGCTAGCTATAGTAATTAGTAGATAGGTAGGAAGGCTGAAGTTATACTTTAGGGGGTAATATATCTACTAGTAGTTATAATAGAAAGCGAGCCATCAGCCCCTCCTATCTAAAGTTATAATTAATATTTAAGTATTAATTATTTAGAAACTTTTAATACGACTAAGAAGCTTAAAAGTTAGAGGTATATAATAATCTTTTCTATCTATTTAAAATAGACTTTAATATAATATAATATTACTATAGTATTTATTTAAAGAATAGTTAATATATAAATATACTAATTTAATTACTTTTACTCAGTACTTGGAATGGCATCTAAGCTCTTTACCCTATATATTGATTTAACTATAAAATTTACCTAATTATAATATTTATATTAATACTAACTTATAACTAGTTAAAATAGTAGTAGAATTACGTATTATTATAGATAATTATACTCCTAGTTCCGATATTTAACTCTGTAGTAGTAGAAGACTTTATAGTAATAATTAGAAAGGACTTTATTAAAACTAAGGCTTAATACATATAGCTAAAAGTAACTATTAAGGTTATAAGGTTAGGAACTTTTATAAACCTTTTAAAAATAGAATAAAATAGAGTATTTATAAAAACTAGGTATTTTGTAATTTATTACTTTTCTATATTCTATCATTAATATTTTCTAGCGGCTAGAGTAGTAATATATTATACTTTTATAATAAAGGTAAAATCTCCTTGAAATCTATATAACTACTTATAAAAAGGATATTATAAAATAAATATAGAAATATCGAATTAGAATTATTATAATTAAAACTATTACTTTATTAGAATAGGGTTTAATAAAATCATCTAAATTATTATAATTGATAAATAGCCTATAGATATTTAGAACAATATTATCTAGCTAACTTATAATTTATTATATTAAGCTAATAATATTAGGAATTAGGTATTAATTAGATAATACCCTAATATTAATATATGATTATAATACAAATTATTAGATATTTTAAAGTATAATAGTAATACAATTAAAGAAGTTTTGAAAACTATCTAATTATACTAAAAATATCTATATCTATATAAATATTATTTATATATTAGTTATATTTAATATATTAAGATTATTTACTAATAAGAATAAGTTAAGTCTTATTATATTTATATAGAGATTATAAATTAGCTTATATTAATAGTAGAGAATCTTTATATCAGTAGTATAAAGTCTTATCTTAAAAGTGAATAGGACTTAGTTTAAGAAATATTCAGGTTATAGATATTAAAGTTATAATAAATTCTTAAATAGAATACCTATAGTTAGTAGTAATTAAATTTCTTGAGATATTCAAATTATATATTAATAGCTATAAAAGTATAAAAATGTAAAGGCGTAAAGTTATCATAAAAGAAGTTATTAGTTATTTATTATTTATCAAAAAGTTAACGCGGGGCAGGTATACTAGCTATTATAACTATAAAGAGTTTAGCTTTAAATTAACTAGGAGCTAGTTATAGTAGTTAGTAAGAAAGTAGGAGGGTTGAAGTCATATTTTAAGAAGTAATATATCTACTAATAGTTATAATAGAAAGTAAGCTATTAGTCTCTCTATAAATATACTAATTTAGTTACTTTTGCTTTATACTTAGAATAGTATCTAAGCTCTTTATCTTATATATAGTTTTAACTATATATTTTACTTAATAATCGTATTGATATTAGTACTAGCTTATAACTAGTTAAAATAGTAATGAAATTACTTATTATTATAGATAATTATACTCCTAATTTTAATATTTAATCCTATAGTAGGAGAAGACTTTATAGTAATAATCTATATAAAGAGAGCTTTATTAAAACTAAGGCTTAATATATATAGCTAAAAATAACTATTAACATTATAGGGTTGAGAATATTTTTAAATTTTTTAAAAATAGGATAAAAAAAAGTATTTATAAGAACTAGGTATTCTATAGTTTATTATTCTTCTATATCTTTTATAATAGAAGTAAAATCTCCTTAAAATCTATATAACTATTTATTAAAAAACTTTATAGAATAAATATAGAGATATCTAATTATATCTATTATAATTAAAGTTATTACTTTATATAAGAGTATAGCTAAAGGCTTTAACTAGGAAAAGTTTAGATATATAGGTAGGATCTATATTACTATATAGACTATTACTTAAAGGATCTAAGTTATAATCCTTTAGCTAAAAACTCTTTCTAGTACTTTAGTAGCTGTAGTTAGCTAGTTACTAGGCATACTACGTAGTCCTATTAATATATTTTTATAACTATCCCCCCTTCTAAAAGCCTTAGTTTCTAAGGCTATAATTATATATTCCCTAATATCTATTATAAAGTTTATATATTATTATTAACTATTTATTATACTAAATACTTCTTTAATACTTATAATTATTCTACTATAGTACTATTATTTGTTTAAGTGATTTTTTGTGGTTTGAATAATAGAACTAATTTTTATTATTATTATTATTAGCATCCTATTACTCTTTCTGTTATTTGTGAATATATTTATTGTTATCCTAGTAATATATCAATACCTTTAAACTTCACAGTATTATTCTAATAGGAATAGTTTTTTGATTTTACTATAATCCCCTATATTATTTCACTATATATTTAGTAAGTATTATCTATTTTTTCTATATATATTTTGTTATTTTTCGATTTTTTATTTATACTATTTTTATCTTTCTAATACCTTTCTATATTATCTTACTAATTATTCCTAACTTGTTGTTTTTTCTTTCTTCTTTTTTTTTCTTCTTTATTATTTATATACTATATATTTTCTAATAATATCTTATATTATTATTATTACTATTATCTTCTAAATATTTATTTATAATAATAAAGAAACTCCTAATAAAAGTTTTTTATACCTAGAACCTAATAACTACTTATCTTATTTTAGCTATTTATTATTACTCTATCTTAATATAGAAAAGTTACTCTATATTATTAGTAACTATATATTGAAGTATATCTTTTACAAAAAGAATAAGTAGAAATATTATAATATAAGTCGTTCTTTTGCTATATATTTACTATTTTTATTAATTTTTACTATTTAGGTTCTATTTAAATTGTATAGTACTATTTAGGCAACTTAGAATTAAATTATTATCTATTACTAAATACTTAAGTAAAAGGTTTTAACTCCTAAGTATAAAAGTAAGTTATTCTATACTTTTATTAAGGTTTTAGTAAAGTAGTAGTATGTAGGCGATATTATTTATAACTTTCTTATAAATATATAGAAGAAGAAGTTTAATATAGAATATCTTATCTTTTAGGAGATATTAGCTATCTATTAGTATTTAAATATTATATATCTTATTATTATAAGTTTACTAAATATTTACCTTATTATTACTACTAATTAATAAGATAGTTTAGTATTTTAGGATCTATAGAAGAAGTATTTTACTAACTATCTATTATATAGCCTACTTATTTTTATAATAATAGCTTTATTATTATTTTAGAAGAATAATTTATTTATTTCTTTAATACGCCTTATTACGCCTTAGTACCTAAAAGTATTAAAATTCTTATTATTTTAAGATTATTTTAATTTAATAATAATTTTTGCTATTACCTTACTGAATACTTTAAGTATAATATACTTAAATATCCTATTACTATTACTAGTAGTTGTTTTATCCTTTATAAATTTAATATTACTATACCTTACTATATATATACCCCTAGTTCGCTATTATCTACTACTAGTAAAAATAAAAGTAGTAGTAATAATCAGGATAATAATAAGAGTGGAGAATCTAGGGTTTTAAAAACCCTTTTATAACCTTCTTATTATACTAATAGTAAAAATAATATTACTATACTTACTATAAGCAATTATACTTCTTCTATTAAAATCTACTTAGTAAGTTTTTAGTATTACCTTACTCTTAATAATACTATTTTACCTAGTATTAAAAAAGAAGCTATAGATAGTACCTAAATAGAGGGATCTTTTATTAAGAAGTATAAGATTCATTCTAGTATTATTCTATCTACTTTTATAGTTTCTATATCTAGTAGCTATTAATTTACCACTAGAAAGTCTACTATTTCTAAAATTATTATTCCTAAAAAAGTTACTTTAATAAAGAAGACTATAGCTACTAAGAGAGCTCTTATTACTAAGTAAATTGCTATATTTTTAATACCTATTATATTTATAGTACTTATTATATTTATAGCGTCTATTATTCTTACTATACTTGTAAAAAAGGGTTAGAGACGCTTTTATAAAAATATACCTAAGCCTTAAGTATAAAGATTATATTATCTATATATACTAATTAAATTATTATTAAAATATATTAGTTTTTTCTAGTTTAAAGATATACCTTTTAGAATAATGTTTAAGTTATTTAAATAGTTAATAGAATTATTTCTCCCCTCTTTTTTAAGATATTATCATTAAGTACTTAGTATTAATATTATACTAATTATCCTACTTCTTATAGTACTAAATTATCTATTTTTTAAATTTCTAAATAGCTTCTTATATATTACTTAAATTAGCTATAGTCTTCTATATATTATATTCTATAAGCCACCTAACTTATTTTATAAAGAAGTATTTATTATCTCTATCTTCTTATTTCTTTATAATTTCTTCTACTTCTTATTCTATAAAGTTATCTTTTAGTTTAAAAAAGATAACCTAGTTATTAGTATCCTTTTACTACTCTATTTATAGTTTAAATAAAGAAATAAAGAAAATATTATATATCTAGTAGTATTATTCTAATAGATATATTTTATATACTTATTCCCCTATTTTTTCTACTATTAAAATTTTAATATATTTTAATACTAACTTTTTATATTTAAATTTAAAGTTTTTTGTTAATAGTTTAATAATTACTTTTTAATTATATATATATAGTTAATATTTTAAGTTATATATTTTTACCTAGTTTTTAACTACTATTTATTAATATTCTACTATTTGGCGACATATTTAGCTAATATAAGTAACCCGCTTTATAATATTTTACATTATTAGGTTTTTTTACTATATATTTGACTATCCTCAAGTAGAATTTATATAGTTTTTCTATTAACAAATACCTAGTAGTATTATATTTATTATTATTATATATAAATATAGTTTTTCTTAGTTATATTATTTAGATAGTAGGTAAACTTCTAGTAAATACTTTGAAGTAATATTTTAATATTTAGTATATTTATTTTATTTAACTATCTATTTATAAATAGTATACTATTAATAGTTATTGCTTAATTAGTCGCTTTACTATAAACTCCTCTTAAAATTAACTTATAAGTAGTTTATCCTTATTATTAATAATACTTTCTAGAGTACTAAATTAATATTCTATTTTTTTATAAAGTATTACCACTAGTTCTATAACTATTATCCTCTTTATTATTAGAATAAATATTACGAACTTTATAAATCTATCTATAATAATTAGGATAGTATTATATATATTATTATTTTAGTAAGTATTTTCTAGAAGTTGTATAATAAAGTCTATACTAATTTCTTGAAATAATCTTACTAGGATAAATAGAGATTATAACTAGCTATATAGTTTATATTTTAGTATTCTGATTTCTTAGTAGATCTAATATGATATTATATAGTCCTATATATCTATAGCTATATTGTTTTAATAGAAGTTCTATTTTATAAAGTTATAAGTCTTATTAGTATTTATATAGTTTGTTTTATTTTTATTATAGTATAGGTAAATGATTTTATATTTTAAAGATTCTATATTAAGTATAACTAGTTTTTTTTAGAAGAAGAATATCCTTTCTATATTTACTAAGTAGCTTTTCTAATTATTAGCTATTTTTTAGGTTTTTTCTATATATATCTAGTAGTTTTTATTATAAATCTATAGTTTTTTAACAACTTATTTAATATTTTTAGAGTCTTTTATAAAATATACTATTTTGTTTTTTATAAGACTTCTTATTACTAAATATAAGATATATTATACTAGAATAATAATCCTAGCTTCTTATAAGTTCTTTTTACTTACTAGTACTCACTAAGTATTCTCTATTATCCCATATATCTCTTTACTATAAGTAACTATAGCTATAATTATTACTATACTTCTAGTATCCCTATTAGGATAGTATTTTTAAGAGGTTAAGTATTTTCTACTTCTAGGTCTAGTTCCTATACTGAAGTATCCTTCTTATATTTATATTATCTAAGTAAAAGCTTTTACTAATTCTAAACTTCTTTTAGTTTTAATGACTTTCTAGTAGGTATCTACTAATAATAGCTTAGTGAGTTATAATTTATTTATAAAGGTTAGTAGTATATTATAATATTCTATTTCTTGTTTTATATAATCTAGCTATCTAGATAGTCTATCCGCTAGATTAGTAGTTTTAAGTTAGTATTTTAGATTAAAATTAAATACTAAGAGTTTATAAATCTAATAAGTAAGTTTTTCTTAAAAGTTTTATATTAGTATTATAATAATACTTATTAAGGTTTAATAGTTTATTAAAACTATGAATTTCTTTAATAATCCTATTAAGTAATACCCCTAATAGTTAAGGTTTTTAATAATAACTAGTAGTTCTTATTAGCTTATTCCTTACTTCTACTCTACTTTACTAAGTTTTTTAGAATAATAAGTAACTAGTTACTATTATTTTTCTACTTTTTATAATAGAATACTTAAGATTACTCACTATAATATATCTATTTCTACCTTAATATCCCTAATAAGGTTTTAATACTAAAGAATAATTATTAAGTAGAAGGTGTTTTATAGTATTAAGAATATAGATTTTATACTTTCTAGTTATAAGAAGACTTTCTTTTTTATTCCTCTCTTAAAGAGTATTATAAGTAGTATTATTATTCTTAAGTAATTAGTAATAAATTTATAATAGAAGTTATAAAAGCCTAAGAATACCTAAAGTTCTTTAAATATTTCTAGTAGTTTCTATTTAGTAATAGTTTAAATTCTTATTAGGTTTATTTTTATTTTTTTCTAAGTAATTATATAGCTTAGAAAACTTATTTTTTCTATATAGAATTTGTATTTAGAAAGCTTAGTAAAGAAATATACTTTATATAGTTTAGTAAGTATTTATAGTAGCATTTTAGTATAATTTTTTCTAGTACTTATTATATATATTATAATATTATCTATATATACTATATAGTATATATTAATTAAATTAGTAAGTATATAGTTAATATATACCNTAGAAAGTTACTAATATATTAATAAGACTAAATAGTATTACTATATATTTATAATAACTATATTATATCTTAAATACTATCTTCTAATAATTTTCTAGTTTAATTTCAATATAATAATAAATATCTTTAAGGTTGATTTTTGAAATCTATATTACTCCTTAGAGTCTATCTAAAAGTTTACCAATCAGTAGCAGTAAGTAATAGTTCTTAATTATAATTTTATTAAAACTTCTATAGTTAATATAAAGATATAAAGAGCTATCTTTCTTTAAAATAAAAAAAATTAGTATACCTATTTTACTTATAAATAGCTATATATATCTATTTACTAAATTCTTAGTAATATATACTTTTAATTCTTCTAATTATTATTTATTTAGTAGATATATAAGCCTATAAAGTAATTTCTTACCTAGCTTTAGTTTAATAGTATACTTAGTATCTTCAAAAACTAAGATAGATTTTACTATAACTTTATTAAATATTCCTTACTTATTCATAAGTTTTTTAGAAATATCTATAGTTATAACAACTTTATCTCTTTCTTTAAGTATTTCTATATAAGTTTTAAGATTCTTTCTTACCTTACTAATATATAATATATAGGTT
>AMCV02000008.1:1073219-1097512 GCA_000350065.2 Colletotrichum orbiculare MAFF 240422
AGATATATATTTATAATACTAGGTATTTATCTAGGTATTTATTATAATACCTTCCTAGTTTATAGAATACTATTTTAATAAGAAGTTTATATATTTTTTTAGTTAGTAAGTACTAGTAAATAGTTAGTATAACTTCTATAAGTAATTATTTAAGTTTATAAAGAAGAATATTAGCTAGTATAATTTTTTTAGTTCTAATATTAAACTATTAAATTTTTTTAAAATAAGTATAATCACTTCAGCTAGAATTAGTTTTAATAATATAACTAGCTACTTATTAATAAGATTAATTTATAAATATAAGTTTCTATCTATTATTACCTCTCTTTCTTTAGTATTTTAAAGAATAATTATTAAGCCCTTAGTTATTTTCTTTATAAAAACTAACTCTTTAGCTAGTATAAGGACTATTAGCTCTATTTCTATACCTATTTATTTCCCTAGATCTCCTTAATATAAAAGCTAGTATTAATAGTTTATACTAAAATATAAGATTTTATAGTATTTTACCTTTAGGTAGCTATTAGTATCCCATTTACACCTACCTTACTCCTATAGTTTATAGCTTTATACCTAGTCTTACTATATAAAAAACAAACCCCTACAATTTATAGTATAATTAATATACGTATAATTCTCTAGTTTAAAGTAGGCATAGTATTACTTAACCTATTAATATCTTATTACTAACTATTTAGTATTAATAGAATTAATAGCCTTATTCGTCTTACTATTCGTAAGAATAAGAATAATTAGAAAAACTATAGGTTTATATATAGATATTTATATTTCCTATCTCGTATTAATTCACTAGTATAATATATTAGAATTCTTATAGTCTTTTAGCCTCTATTATAATATCTCTAGTTTTTAAAATTAGGATTTTAAATCTCTCTATTTCCCCTTTTAAATTTAAGTATAATTAGTAGAAGTAGATAAAAGTTTTTTTTTATTCTATTTAAATCTAAATATATTTAAGTTCTAATATAATACTAATTACTCAACATAATACTATATAAGTAACTAGTATTTTCTTTATTATACCTCTTTAAATTTCTATTTATATAATTTTTCTTATATTTCTAAGTTGATATATTATTAGTAAATAAATATAATAAAATTAGTTTAGATAGGATTGTTTTCTAGGTTAGTTTTATAGTTTTTTTATTCTATCTAGAGTTAAAATATTAGTTTTATAAGTACTTACTAGATCTACTAGTTAACTATACTACCTAGCTAAATTTAATAGCTATTTTTAATAGTTATAATCTAGATGTTAATTTGTTTAATTATAAATTCTTCTCCTATTATTCTATAGTTATATAAAAGTAGCTTTTCCTAGTCTTTAGGTAGTTTGGGTGTTACTAATTATTTAGCTAGTTATTAAATAAAAACTATAGTCTGCTCCTTATAAGCTTCTTACTACTTCTATATCTACTCTTAATATATCGCTATTTAGAATTATATAGTTTTAAGTATTTTACTTATAATACTTATTAGGTTTAGTCTAAGTGGGAATAATAGTTATAATAATACTTAGGATTACTTATTAAATCTAAGTATTAATTATTAAGGATTTAGTAATTATTTAGACCTAGGAGGTATAATAGAAGTTATTCTATTTCTTCTTTTTATATTAAGAGGGGGGTATTCTTTTCCTTAAGATATATCTTATATAAAGTTATCTAATTAGTATTTTTTTTTAATTTTTTCGGCATATTATTAATAAGAATTTGTATTAATACTAGGTTCTAATTCGTCTTAAGTAGTATATAGGAGGTATTTTTCTTTAGGGGTATTTTCCCCTAGGGTTATTATCTTATTATTATTATTATTTTACTTGCCTGATTCTTAGTGATAGTATAGTATAGTACTAGTAGTTTTACTATATATTTCTATTAAGTTGAGTATTAATTATTAAAGTTTATTAAGGTTTGTATTAGGTTTACGCCTATAAAATAGTTATTCTCTATGAAAATAGTTACTATTTAATATTTTTACTTATGCTAGTTATTTAAAAAATTGAATAGAAGTAATAGAATTATAAGAGTATAGCTAAAGGCCTTAACTAGGAAAGGTTTAGATATATAAGTAGGGTTTATATTACTATATAGATTATTACTTAAAGGATCTAAGTTATAATCTTTTAGCTAAAAATTCTTTCTAGTACCTTAGTAGCTATAGCCGGTTAGTTGCTAGGCGTATTACGTAGTCTTATTGATATATCTTTATATTTTATTAGAATAAGTTTTAATAAGATTATTCTAAGTATTGAAATTAATAAGTAGCTTATAAATATTTAAAAGAATGTTATTTAATTAATATATAATTTTTTATATTAAATTAATAATATTAGAGACTAAGTATTAATTAGATAATATCTTAATATTAATATATTATTATAATACTAATTATTAGATATTTTAGAGTATTATAGTAATATAATTATAGAAGTTTTAAGAGCTATCTAGCTATATTAGGAGTATTTATATCTATGTAAATATTATTTATATATTAGCTATACTTAATTATCGTATTAAGATTATTTACTAAGAAGAGTAGACTAAGTCTAAATAGAATACCTATAATTAATAGTAATTAAATATCTTAAGATATTCAAGTTGTATATAGCTATAAGAACGGAAAGGCATAAGGTTATTATATAAGATATTTTTAGTTATTTATTATCTACGAAAAAGTTAATATAAATGTTAGTTTATCCGGAGGGTAATGCATGCTATACGTGATCTTGCCGTATAGGTGTAAAGTAGTGTTCTAGTTATTCATCGTTATTATTATTATGTTATATAGCACGTGCTATATATATAGAAATAGGGCTTATATAGCCTATATAGCTATATAACTAGTATAGCTATATAATATATATAAGCTATATAGGCTAACTATTTACTTAATAGTATTATAGTATAATAGCTTTATAATAGATAAATTAATACTAGCGACTTTTTGTTTATATTATAGCGATATAATCTAATTATAAAAAAGCCTGAGTAGCTAACTATGAAATACTATCTTTTTTAATAGCTTTCTTTTACTATTAAACTTATTACCTATCTATCTTTCTATATAATTATAATAGTTATATTAATTACTAAGATTTCTTTAAATAGATATTAGAAATTAAAAAAGTATAAAGCTTTATTCAAACTTAAGGCTATATAGTTATATAGCTATAGAAGTATTTTTTTAAGAAGTTAGTAATATTATATACTTAGGTTATATAGCTATATAGCTATAGGAGTATTATTTCGAAAGGTTAGTAATATTATATACCCTCTAGTAGTCTCTAGAGTTATTATTAGAAGCTATATGAGAAGACTCTTATTATAAGTTATACTTCGAGAGGGTAGTATAACTATATTATTCTTATAGAGCCTTAAGAGTTATAAGAGAGGGTAGTTATCTAAGCTATATAGAGGGATTTTAAGAAGCTATATAGGCTTTTGAATATATCTACTAAACGCGTTCTTTTTAATTATACTAAGGGCCTAAACCTAGTATAACTATATAGAGTATCTTATTTTAAAACTATATTAAGTGTAGTTATTAGTATTCTAATAGTAGCTATTTATAAGGGGTTTAGTATGCAATTTAAAGCTTTAATAATTAGGGAGGGTCTGAGGGATCTATAGAATACTAGAAATATTATAAACTTTAGTAATTAGAGAAGGATTATAAGGCTTAAAGGGGTTATGTTTACTAAATATATTCTTATAAATAACTATTAAGAGTAGTTATTAGCTTCTTAATAGTAGCTATTAGGAAGTTGCTTTATTCTAAGACTAAATTAAATATAATTATTAGTATCTTAATATTAGCTATTTATAAGGGGTTAGTATGTAGTTTAAAGCTTCCTAGTGAAGTTTTAAGGTAGGGAGGGTTTAAAGTATTTAAGTAGAATAATCTTATAATTTTTTTTACTTATAGGCTATAGGTAAGAGTTATAAGTATTTCTTCTACTAGATACTTCTTATTAATCTATAGTATAGTAGTAATAGAAAGGTTAACTACTAATTAGTATTAGTTTATCTAGAGGGTAATATATACTATATATAATCTTACTATATAGGTGTAAAGTAGTATTCTAGTTATTCGTTATTATTATTATTACGTTATATAGTACGTATTATATGTGTAGAAATAGGGCTTATATAGCTTATATAACTACATAGCTAGTATGGCTACGTAGTATATACAGGCTATACAGGCCGACTATTTACCTGATGGCGCTATAGCGTAGTAGCCTTATGACGGATAAACCGACAATAAAGTAGTATACTAGCTATTATAACTATAAGGGGTTTAGCTTTAGATTAATTAAGGGCTAGCTATAGTAATTAGTAGGGGGGTAGGAAGGCTAAAGTTATACTTCAGAGGGTTATATGTCTACTAATAGTTGTAGTAGAGAGCGAGCTATTAGCCCCTCTTATAAATATATTAATATTAATAAATATATATATATGTATTTATCTACTAATTACATTTTATTTTAATCTGAAAAAGAATCCTTCACAATTTAATCTAAATATAAAAATAAATATTTATAAGAATAATAACAACTATACCTTTATTTATTAATTAAATAAGGTATTATATAGTTTAAAATAGAATTCTTCCCTTAGTATAATCATATCAAACGTATTTCTATTAAATAGGATTTATTATTTCTCTTTATAATAAAGTAGTTTTTATTTTGAATGTTAAACTTTATTTAGCTATTTTAACTTATTATGTAGATAATATAAGACTAGTTATTAATAATGGAAAAGTAAGCAATTATATATATAGGTTCTTTAAAAAAAGGGCTAATAGCTCGCTTTCTATGAAAACTATGAGTAGATATATTACCTCCCGAAGTATAACTTTAGCCTTCTTACCTCTCTACTAAATACTATAGCTAGCTCCTAGTTAATCTAAAGCTAAACTCCTTATAGTTATAGTTAGTATATTTACTTTATATCAATCTTTTCAATTATAAATAACTAATAACTTCTTTTATAATAACCTTATATTGTTATATCCTGATATCTTTATACTTTTATACCTTTACGCCTTTACGTCTCTAAAGCTATATATAATTTAAATATCTTAAGATATTTAATTACTACTGACTATAAGTATTCTATTTAACTATTCATTATAATTCTAATATTTATAATTTTAATATCTCCCCGCCTAACATAGTAGTTTAATATCTAGCTGGCTTTTACCGTTTTATAGTAAGAGTAATAGGTTTGAATCCTATAGTAAGTAATTACAACTAGTAGGTATATACCTTCTAATTATATAAACTAAATATAATAACTACTACTAGCTATTAGCTACTACCATTAGCTATTAATAGCTACTAGCTATTAATAGCTAATAATAGCTACTATTAACTAGCTAGTATTAGTATTATATAACTATAATATTTTATAGAGTAACTATAATAGATATAAACATATATATACTTTCTATTTATCAGCTATTATATTAACTAACTATATCATTACTACTTAAAGTTTCTTCTATTTAAATAATTCCTTAAAACTAGTAGTAGTACCTATAGGATAAATAAGGTAAGAGCTGACTACTAGGTATAGCTTCCTTTAAAAAGTCCTAAGAAGTATATGACTTTAATTGGATCAACGACTTTTAATATAACTAATAATAATTTTAATATCTTTTAGACTAAGCCTTACGTATCCTTAAGATGAGATTTTATACTATTAATTTGAAACTTCTCTATTATTAATATAAGTTAACTTATAATCTCTATATATATATAATAGGATTTGACTTATTTTTATTATTAGATAATCTTGATATATTAATTAAATATAACTGATATATAAGTAATATCTATATGAATATAAATACTTCTCATACAAATAGCCTCTAAGAATACTATTTATACTTCTCTATATTTTATAGAGATATCTATTCGATAGTTCTAGTGATACTCTCCTTAGAATTAATATAAAGCTTTGTAGTCTTAAAGTTTCCCCTATAGAAGGTTATATTGCTATGTAATATCTATAGACTATCTATTATATTACCTAACTAGTAACTCCTAAGACGGAGAGACTAATTATTCCTACTGATAATAAACTTTAAGAGACTAATATATCTATAAATATATAGATTTATTATAATATATATATATCTTTAGCTTAATAATCTTTTAATATTGTAATACTTTTAATGATTATTTATAATGAAAGTGCAAAATCTAATATTTACTACATATAAGTAAATATAGCTATATATATCATATGAAGTCTTGTTCTAAATAATATAAATAAAATAAAACATATAGAAATAGTATTAATGAACAAAATTTAACTAGTATAAATTATGCTTCTTGAGTATATTATTTCTGACAAAGTCCTATAAATAGCAGCTATAAATAGAGCCTACGTTTCTAATATATTTATCTTCTTTCAATAAAACTACTTTTAGCTACTTATAATATCGAAAAACAGCTTATCTAACTTAAAAGACTAATATTAACTACTTCTTACTACTCATTTTATAATAGTAATGATCTTAAGGGAAGAAATTACTATTAGTAATATCTAATTTGACTTTTAGAGTAACTTTACACATTATTTCTTGATTGAAAGGAAAAAGAACACTAGCAATTTAGATTTATATTATAATAGCTGACATAAAGTCTATCTATATTATAGCTATATTATTTAGAGCAAAATTAAAATATTAGAAGTTTTTTTCAAGTATAACTATTCTATATACTAATTTATACTTACTTTATAAATATCTTTTTAAGCTTGATACTAGTTAAGAAAAATATCTTATAATTATTTTTATAATATTTAGGTAGTTATATATACACTATAAGCTTTATGAGATATAAGAAATTGATAGAAATATTAATATTACTAACATCTTTACAAAAGATATTTTGATTATATATTTGAGAGATTTATTAAATTATATAACTATTTGAATAATAAAATAACCTTTTAGAATAGATTAAATAACTAGACGTTCAAATATCACTAAAACAAAAGAGTATATATTAGTAAATATCATCTATTATATAGATAAATAGGTACTTCGATTTATAGCAAAAAGAAAAGATTACTAATATTAATTATATTACACTATAAAGTATACATTAATTATATATATATATATATATAATAGTATATATCTTCTATTTTATTGGTAAAAAGTATGAGATGTTTAATACTAGCTATAATTAAACTAGATAGTAATTACTAATATTTAGTATACTATAAATCTAAAGCTTTATATAATACTATATATAATATAATAATAATAAATAGCTAGAATACTACTTTATACTTATATAGTAAGATTATATATAGTAAGATTAAATATAATGTATATTGTTCTCTAGACAAACTATTAACAATATAATAAAAGTTTCTTTTATCGATTTAGCTTTTTATTATAATTATAAGATTTCAATAAAATTAATAGTTTAGTAGTATTTACTCTCAGTCTATTTTTAAATTTTCGATTGAATCTAGTAAGTATATAGATAATAAATTCTATAGACTCTATTGTTCTTACTAATAGCTATGGGAAATAAAGATAGACCTTCAACTCTGGCTTGTATATACTTTCAAGCACGGGCACTACCCAATCTGGGTAGCACACCGATCTTGCTTACTTCAATGAATGGCTGACAATCTTTCCAACCACCTTCCTACCAACCATCATTCGCGGTGAACTTCTGTCAGTCCTCGGTCATTCCTTGGCTCGTCACACACATGTTACCTACCGAATTCATGTGTAGTTAACGTGTCCCACCCTCCTTTATCCGCTTCCAGTGCAAGCTGCTCGGCGGGGGCCTCCTCCATCTCCGCCGACCCCTTTCAACGCCTGCGGATGATGCTGGTCGCCAGCCCTCTTCCTCAATCTGCAGCCTAGCATTCTGACTAGCCTCCTGGGCGAGTAGCTCTTTCGTTCCCAAGATGCCGGGCCAGCCACTCATGCCCCTCGAATCCAGACCATGAGCTGTGTCGGCTCCGTTGGTGCAAGCATCTATCGTACCACATGGACCATTTTCTAATTTCCATGTCCGGCCGCAGCGCCAATCACTTCCACCCAGGTCTCAGGATGGCAAGCGAAGCAACAGGGGGCGGCCGATGCCCCCATCAAGATACCTAGTATGCACAGCAGGATGGGAGAAGGGTTAGTGAGGCCGGTCCTTCCCTCAGCCTTTAGGGTAGACAAAACACTGACGCTTAGCAATGTGTCGTCTCACTACAGCGCATCAGTAACTGCCCTAGGCATGTTCAGCTTCCTTTCGAAATTGCGACAAGTGGATATATCGTCTAACATCGTCTGGCTCTTTGGCGAGGGAATTCGACTGCCAAGGAATCGTTCACTTGGTTTCTACTACTACGTGCGCACTCTCCTCTTTCTGACGTATACTCGATTATCCTCAGAGCAATCACTATGCCTCGTGCGGCCCCCAATGCCACCCCACCCCGGCTGGCATTGGAATCCTCCATGTGACTACCCAACGCCAACCTCCACCAACACCAACAACAACCCACCGCCGGCAACCCTGGTTCGACTTCTTGTCATGTCCCTTCACCTCATACGGTCACTTTGCATTGCTCATCCCAGTGGACGCTTGACACCAACATTTCTTCACCTCCTCACGCGCTGCTTATCGTCAGTTGTCGCTCCCTTGTCATTCGTCGTCTCTCGGTGGCAGTCTCAGTCTCGGTGGCAGCTGAGACTAGGTACGCCCTCTCATCTCCAATCTGGGTGCTTACTATTTACCCTGATATTCCTGGCAAGATGCTTTGTACTGCTCAATTCGAACCACAGTTTGTGCGTGCCAACCTACGGATTCCGCCCATACTGGCAAACGTATAGATCTGTGTAGATGAATGGGAACGCACTACCAGTTGTACAGCTGCTGACCAGGCTGGCCAGGCTGACCGGAGCAATCAAGCACTGCGAGAGCACCTTCTTATCACTGCCATGGATTATACGAGAAAGCTTACACGCTTGCTGCTCCGGACTTTCACCTCTGCATCTCGCTTTCCCGGACGTTTTCTTGTTCACTTGGATATTCGCTATTGTCCACGAGTAGCAAAGAGCTGATAGTAAATGCGGCAGCTATTATGACGCTTCACCCACCCTCCCTCGTCGTCTCGCGTCACATTGATTGGCCGTCGGTCACAAAACGTAGTAGACTCTCCCGCTTCCGTTCCGATCCCCTTCTACCCGCTCTTTCGTCGGTCCACCTGTGCAAGGGTAAGGTACCGCTATTCCTCTGATACCCTGTCTCCTGGCTGCCAACGGCTTTTTGGTTCGTTCGACGCCTTGATGGTCCAAACCAGGCATGTTTCTTTGGTCCACGAGTTCCCCAGTGTCTCCATCTTGCCTGTTGGACTCCAGCCCTTCTGGTCAGGTTTACCAATCAGAATGCATACCCATTGATCTTACTACCCACACACTCCTTCCTCTTACAGATCATTAGAAGTTCCAACATAGCTCTGCATCCCCCATTGTCATTGGAGCCCAACCACGTTCTGTTGTAACGCCCTGTTGGTATATATACGAACTTTTGCATCCAGCGCAATTCAAGCAACGCGGGAAAACTGGATAGCCAACAAAAAGGGCCGTGGCCATGCCAGTTATGACCAGTTATGAAACTCACACCGCCATCGTTGACAAGGTCGCCGTCGTCCTCCCCAACACATACCTACTGTCCTTCAGAGGCCTCATCTTCGGATTATCCGTCGCCAGAACTAGCGACCCAGCAGTACAAGCTCACATCGCTGTACACTGCAGGCGAATTCTATTCTATCGGCCAGTCAGCCGACCCTAACAAATGTTCGCAGTCTTTTGGGCACACGACGACAGCGAACTGGAACTTCAAGGCCATGGCGCCAGCGTCTTCTTCGCTGTCCATCCCGAATGTGCTCTCCTCGGATTTTAACACTTTGGCTGAGTACGACACGCGGATGTCAGAACCGTACGGGGCCGAGACGTACCGCCATCCGACATCCTCACAGACCACCTCCTTAGGAGTTCAGCCGCACTCACTCGCGAGTGCCAGCAGTCGTTCGTCGCCACAGTCGTCCTCGAGAGAACCTTTTCATTACTCGTACGTGGACCATGGGCCGAGCTCTTTAGTACCTACGGTCAAGACAGAAAGCTTTAGCGAATACAATTCGGGAGTTGACAAGTATCACTTCCCATCTACGCGCTCGACGCAGGTTCCCTATTCATCGGACCAGGATCACTACGACAACCCGGACCACAACTACACTCCAGATACGCATTCTTCAGCGTGGCATAAGGCCGAATGTGATGCTGAGCATTACCATTCACAGTCGCCGGCAGCAGAGACCGGACCACCAGGACAAGGAATACAACGGGTTGATCAACTAAAACCAAGCCGTTCAAAAAGGGCGCCGCGTAGGATGACGACCGTTGCCGACGCCAATTATCAATGCGACGTCAATGGCTGTGGCAAGTTATTCAGTCGCAGCTACAACTTCAAAGCTCATCTGGAGACACACGACGAGAAAAGAGAGTATCCGTTTCCGTGTCCGATTACCGACTGCAACAAAAAGTTTGTGCGTAAAACAGACCTTCAGAGGCACAATCAGAGCGTCCACATGAAGGAAAGGAATCACAAGTGTGACTTTTGCGGCCGCTTGTTTGCCCGTAAGGATACGCTTCGAAGGTGAGCCCGCGTTGCAGAC
This sequence comes from Colletotrichum orbiculare MAFF 240422, assembly GCA_000350065.2. Taxonomy (NCBI): domain Eukaryota; kingdom Fungi; phylum Ascomycota; class Sordariomycetes; order Glomerellales; family Glomerellaceae; genus Colletotrichum; species Colletotrichum orbiculare. The sequence goes on from AMCV02000008.1 coordinate 1,083,950, forward strand.
GATGGTTAACGGGACCCATCTTTGCGGAAGCTGACGACGCACGCAGGCACATGGAAGACGGATGTTCTAAGCGATTCGATGTCGGTACTTGCGACCTAGGAGCCGACGTACATGACCCTACGACTCGAGCCATCAGGGGGCCTATGGACCACCTCAAGCGGCCGCCACACAGCAATCTACCACCCATCTCGATGTCCTTGAGCGACGGTGGACCAGGAAGCGGCGGCAGTGGGAGCGTTCTCCTGCATCCTGTCAATTCAGTGGGCAGAAGCATGACCTTGGCGTCTGCGGCGACGGAAGGGGCGCAAGGTGATGGCTGGCCACGTTGAGTGTGTGTAACACACTCGCCAAGGCAGTTGTCGAGGCGAAACAGTCGTCGACTGGACTAGAGGGCTGGGCTGGGCGGTTGTTGCTTGGATGAGAAGACAGGGGTCATCTTTCTCTGTTCTCATCTCTGGCTCACGTGGTACGGTCTGACGATGCTATAGGGGCAGTCGCAGGTTGGGGGAGCTGCGACCAGAGCGAACATAAGCTGCACGCAAGGGACCGTATATTAGGTAACCAGAAGATAGGGGTACGTCATCTGCAAACGTGTCGCTTTGAAGTGCAGTAATGCCTAGAAGACAATGACCCTTGACAGCTTATTTTGACGACTATTCACTCTATCAACCTAATCGATTACATTGAACGAAGACAGCAAGCGACCTGCATCTGCACCGCCTCTCCCCCAAACAGCAACATCTGCTGTTTTCCACTTGATTCGTCGAACTCTCATTGAGCAGTCTCACAAGCATCCGATGGAGAACGACACAGCGGAGCAGTCTGAAAGAGACACAGCGGAACAGTTTGAAAGATTACTCGATATGCGAGGGCATGTGATGGGTTGGCAAAGCCGTGAGAACGTCAAACGCACCAGTGCCAACTCTGCCCAGTCGACCCATGACGATACGACTACTGGGAGTTTTGAGGTCATCCCAGTCGCCATCTAAGACTGCATCCTTCAAGAAGGACAGTGTTGTCTCGAAACTCATCTTGGTGAAGGGGCTGACGTTGCTGCGCAAACCGTTGCGGTTGAATGGTGTGAAGTCGCCGTTACGTGTCATGTAGTCCGCGATCAGGTTCAGGTGTCGGTTGTCGACGCTAATACCGTGACCCCCGAAAACGCCTGCTAACTCGGAAACGATGTTGCTCCGACAAGCCTCTACGCCGTACACATCCAGCACTGCCGCAATGTCGTTGGTCGCGATCTTGTTTGGATCGATGAAGTCGCCATACTTCTGCATCGCCTTGAGATTGGCGCCCGATGTGGAAATTGCGGGGAACGAGATTTCCTTGCCTGTCCTCGGATCCTTGGCCTTGTGGTCCGCCGTAAAGCTGCACATCCCAACACCGGGTATCTGCTGGACGACTGACTTTTTGACCGCTGCTTGCACGATGTTGAGCATTAAAACCTTTGGGGTATCGGCTTCAAACTCGAGTGTAAACTCGCACCATTCCACTGACGGGTCGCTGCTGAAGTGCGTGACGCGCAGGTATCGATCCTTGACACGCTCGGCTCTGAAGCTGCCTTCGCCATCTTCCTCGTCTGCCTCTTCTTCGTCATCGTCGTCCCCATCCACGCTTGTCCTTCTGGCTTTCGGCGGCGGGCTGCCGCCAAAGCCTTCGTCTTCTTCGGGCGAGTTCTCACGCTCCATTTGCCGCTGGATCGCTTCATCCTCGTCGTCATTGGGGCCGTATGAGACGGCCTCTTCTCTGTTTGCTCTCTGTTTAGCGCTCGTCGCATCACCGTCGCCATCGTCGTCGTCCTCATCGTTATCTTCTCCCACTCCTCTTGGTTCACCGTTGCCAGCAGCCATTTCCACAACACCAGCCTTTGCACCGACATCAGGTGTGGCGGAGCTCGAGTCGCTGCGGCGCTTCTTAATTTCCTTGACCATGATCTTCAGCAGGTAATCAAGAAATCTACTCTCGACGGTATCCAAAACATCAGACGTGTTGATGGCATACGTCTTGGTGTACTCTTTGGCAGGGAAGAAGTTGAGGCGTATATCGTACAACTTGGCCAGCGCGCCGTTCTTGCCTTTGCCGATGCGTTCATTGACGGTAGCCGTGTCGAGTATGTCGGCTAGCGGCAGGACGCTGATAGACTTGGCGAAGATTTCTCCTTCCGCCGGAGAGAGCTCCTCGTGCAGAAAGAGGGTCATGGCCGGCGTGGAAATAGAACGGCTGGCCGTCATCAGGATCTCTCGCAGTCGGGGAATACCCAGCGTCACGTTCTTGGCTGAGTGGCCAGCCAAATGGAACGTGTTCAGGGTCATCTGTGTAGAGGGTTCGCCTATACTCTGGCCGGCGACGATGCCAACACCTTCACCAGCTTCGACCAGCGACCGCATGTACTTGGCGGCGAGAACGAGCTCGGCGCTTTTCTTGCTGATGGCGGGGGCGTTTATCAAGCTTGACGATGCATTGGACTTGTCGCGGATCAGGCCGTCTGTGTTGTCCTTGATGTATTTGGTCATCTGCTCGTAGAACTTCTCAGAAGTGGCGAATGCTACTCGTGCAGGGTTCGCCAGGGAGATGACAGGATCCTTGGCGGTGATACTGTTCGCCTTGACATGCTTGATGGCGCTCCGCATGTGTTTGAGAATATCGTCTTTGTTGCCAGCAAACCTCTCCTTGAAATCGCTACTGAAATTGAGTTGCGCCGACTCGGACCCAATGTTGCGTAGAACAAAGCCGAAGTCGGTTAGGTACTTCTGTTTCGTCGGATCCAACCCGTCCTCCCCGTAGAGGAACTGAACCAGCGTGCCATCCGCGTCGCGGACCGTGGAATCGTACGACACAGTCAGCCCTTCCATGCCTTTGATGATACATCTCTGTAGATAACCAGAGCGGGAGGTCTTCACAGCAGTGTCAATGAGACCCTCGCGACCCGCCATGTGATGGAAGTAGTACTCCTGTGGTCGAATACCCGTCAAGAATCGCTGAACGATATATCCGCCGGCGCGAACGTCGGTCTCGAATGGCTTGAAACAGGGTAATGACTTTCCGCTGACCATGAGAGGAACTCTTCTTCCTTCCAAAACTTGCTGTCCCAGGTTGCAAGAAATCAGGTTGGCGTTGACTGAGCTACCCTTGGCACCAGAGGTTGTCATCGACTGCATCTGATTCTTCGGAAACTGCTTAACCAAACCAACAGGCAAGCATGCCTTTGTCACTGCGCTCGAAACATGACCGGCGCTCTGATTCATCAGCATGTCCAAACCTTCCTGTTTGCTGTCGTCGCGCATGACCTCTTCGAGACGAGCGAGAAGCTCCGGGTCTGTACTACCGGGAGCCTTATCCTCAAGCGAGACATACTTGGCTGCAACCTCGAGACCAATGCTCTTGGCAGCCATAAGAGCCTCCTTTCGAGATTTCTCTCCTTCGGGTGTCAGTCTGAGGTCATCCATGCCGCAAGTGAAGGCACGCATGTTCAGGTACCTCGTAAGGAGCCTGCCCAAGCCACTCAGCAACTTGCCGGCGACGGCAGGACCATAGATTTCGTGTATAGCGTGAATGAGACCGCCTGAGCTGGGGCCCAGGTGGGCTTTATCGAGGATTCCCGACAGGAATTGGCCGTCTTGAAACAAAACAACCCCCTCCTCCGAGCCCTTGCCCCATTGATCAGCCTTCACCTGACTACTGCCCGTCATCCAGAGGCCTTCGCCGTTGGGCGGCTTGATGTTCTTCAGGATGGTGGTGACGACTTGCTTGCCTGTCCACTTGGGTGCGGGCTTGATGATGGCAGGCGGGATTAGCTCGATCCTCTCGCCGAGGATATGGCCGCTTTCCGGACGCAGGGCCGCGTAAATCAGTTGCTGATAAGCATCGCGATCGAACAAGGTGTCCTTGTTGCAAAGAGCCACGGAGACCGAGAGATGATCCTGAATCAAACCACGGAGGGGCTTGCCGGCAGTCCCAGACAAATACTGGTGGTCGGTATCAGCAATCTGAAGTGCCTCAGCCCGAGCAACCTCGTTCTGGGGAAAATGCATGTTCATTTCGTCGCCGTCAAAATCTGCATTGTACGTATTGCAGTTGGCATAGTGCATGCGAATGGTTTTCTCTCCGGGGAGGACGCGCACGCGGTGTCCCATGATGGACGGCTTGTGCAGGGTCGGCTGACGGTTCATCAAGACGACGTCACCGTTCGTCAGATGTCGGTATACTTTTTTGCTCTTCATGCCGCCTGCTTGATTGCTGGTCGGGGCCAGTAATTGATTGGCAAGGGAAACACGGTCATCAACCGACTTGGATCGGAGATTGACTATCTGGCCGTTCTCGTACTCGATGGCTGCCGCACCAGGCCATTTGTCCACGCCATTGATAACGGCTTGTTGCATATCACGAAAGTTGTGACTTGTAACGGGCTCAGGATACGTGAGTTTGCGGGCGAAGACTGGGGGAACACCAATCTCGTTCGTCTCTATGTTGGGATCCGGAGAGATGACACTTCGGGCTGCGAAATTGACTCGCTTCCCCATCATATTCTTTCTGAAGAGACCTTCTTTCTTCTCCAATTTCTGCTTGATACCGTCTTCGTTCCGCTTGGCTGCGGCGCCTTGAACTGGGTTTTTGCTTTTGTCGATCAAGGAGTTCACTGACTCTTGCAAATCGGTCCAAATCTGATGCAGGTCGCTGATGTTCCTCACTCGGCCGTATTGGTCTGTGCCGCCCACGTTCTGGTGGATTCTAGCGATGCTGCCGCAGTTGCGCAGGATGTTCTTGTACAGAGTGTTTTGCTGAGCTTCTGAGATCTGCGAGTCACCCATCCGTGCCTCGGGGCGGAACTTGTTTGGCGGTACAAGGATCGTTCGAAGAAAGAACACGTCAGCCGTCACTGTCGCGGCTTTCTTCTTCTGTGGTTTCGAGCTGTAGATTAACGACATGATGTCCTGTTCCTTGGCAAAGAGCTCCCTCAGACGAGCCCGTACCTCCATGGCGCTAATGTAGCGTTGTTGTCCTGGAACGGCTGTCACGGCATCTACCGCAGCCTGATCTTCCTTGTCCGTCAGGTTCTCACCGCTGCCACTAGCATCGTGCAATTTAGTATCGTTGTCTTCGGCTGAAGCCATGTCAACGTCAGCGACACCTTCATCGACAGGTCCGGAACTGCGCTTTGACTTGGACTTGGAAGCGCGAATCGGGCCAGCCATCGAATCCTTGAGGTGTAAGTTCCTCTGAGCCATTTGAGCAAGGTCTCTCTCGCTCAATGCTTTTTCGAATATCTTAACGAATCGGTCTTTGCGGTACGTGGGCGAGATACCGCCGCAATTGTCGCACTTTCGGACTTTTGTGATTTGCGTCATGAACTCCTTGATGAGTTCCCTCCGCATCTCCAAAGATCCCTCATGTTTGCCTTTTCTGACTTCGCCGATGCTGATCTTATGAGCCTTGAGACTTTGGCGAACAAAGACCTCTCGGGCAGTGATAACGTTGTCGACGGCAGATGTACCTTCTTCTTCAGCCTCACTGTCGTAATCGACGGGAACGCCACGTAAGGCCAGGCCCTTGAGGTCCTCGCCGATAGCATCTATCAGGTGGGCTTCGTGGAGCAGCCCATGTTGCAACAGTCGAAGCTTGCAAGAGTAGCGGTTGATTTCACGGTGGCGCATTCGGAACCCTTTGCAATACACACACTGTGATCTCAAGAGTCTGAGAACTTGGTCAAGAAATATTGGGTGGTACACGGGCACAGGAAGCTCGATGTGGCCGGCGTGGCCAGGGCATGTGGACTGATTGAGATTGCAGGTTGTGCAGCTATCGCGGAATGTCAGCGAAAGAGCGTGGTTTGAGACAGACCAGGGTGACAAACAGAACATCACCCCAGGAGCCGAGAGCCGTGTCGTAGAGACCGCCAGGTACGGGGTTGAGAAGGTTGTCGAACGTGCTATCGTTCTCAATGCGCTTGACGGATATGGCTCTGATCTCTTCCTCGGTGAGAAACGTAAATTCGACAGTCTCAACGGACGACGAGATGGGCTGGGAGATGTTCATTTTGTCGCCAGTTCTTTATGAACAGATCTCGAACAGCTCGGAATGCAGGAAATAAGAGAGCGAGGCGAAGAAATGCTAGGTTCAAATCCAGCGCCCCAGCCGGTGCAGACAATTTTGATCGCAGCTTCAGCAATCCAAAGTAGGGACCGAGAGCAACTTTTTTTTTCAGTAGCTGGCGACAGAAAGTTTAGGACCCACCCCACATGAAAGGCAGGCAGGGGCACTCGTCTCTTATGTAAGCAGCCACGCTACCTCGCACTCTGTCTTCGTTTTTTCATCATTAGAGACTTCAAATCTAGTACATCATCAACTTGGTCCGGTCGACGCTTCACTTCGTCGCCCTGGCTGTCTCATTGACGAGTTTGAGCTCTGCGCGATAAGCCTTGCATGTCTTTCACACACAAACTCAGCTTCAGATTTCTTCCTAGGACGATTTATCGAAAGACACGACGATGGATCGCCGCGCAGACCTCAGCAACCTAGGCCCTCGCCACGATTCCACTTCACGCGTTACCAAGTCCCAATCCACTTCCGATAAGATGAATGCACTAAAGGCAAGAGTAGCTGCCGCGATTGGAAACACCAAGACCAAGGCAGGTCTCAATGTTGGTTTGCATCCTGCACTGGAAGGCTTGGGACAAGCCCTACAACCTACAAGGACAGGGGACGCGTCAGCTCCCTCGAATCGATACAACTCTTCACTCGTATCTACAGCCGGTCTGGGGAATAGGCTGTCAGATCCGCCGGGACGCGGCCACGATGCTCGTCCGTCAAATCCGTACCTCAGTGAGCAGGCGGCTCAGCCCGCGAGCGGGAGGCAACGGCAGCCTCGGCCACTGAACTTCCATCCCCGAGGCAAGTTCGTTCAGCAGGCAAATGCGCTACGGCGGCAGGCTGCCCTTGAACAAATGAAGAGGCGCATTGCGGCACAGACTAGGAAGGCCGGTATAGACGAGGAGTTGGACATGGAAAAGAATCTCGTGGTCGAAGCTCCTCCAGAAGTTGAATGGTTTGATGAGGGCTTGCTGCATGGGACTTACGACGAGATTGACGACGGATCTCACCTCAAACTGGCTTCGGAGGACACGATTGTCACAGAGTACATTCAACATCCCGTGGCGCTCGAGCCGCCGCAAGAACGGAACACCCCAGCACCAAAAGCCATGTACCTGACGCCCCGCGAACAGAAAAAGCTCCGAAGACAGAGAAGAATGGCGGATCTCAAAGAACAGCAAGCAAAAATCAGGTTGGGTCTCGTACCAACTCCGCCGCCCAAGGTCAAGAAGAGCAACATGATGCGCGTTTATGCGGACTCAGCAGTGAAGGACCCGACAGCAGTGGAGAACCTAGTCAATCGCCAGATCGCAGAAAGGCAACAGAACCACTTCCAAGCAAATGAAGATCGCAAGTTGAGCAAAGAGGAGAAACTCGAGAAGCTTGCCAGCAATCAACAGAAGGACGCAGCAAAGGGCATTCACGTGCTGGTATTCAAGATCAACAGCCTCGCGAATGGCCAACACAGATTCAAGATCGGCAAAAACGCAGAACAACATGCACTAACTGGTATATGCATTATGCATCCAAAGATGAGTCTAGTCATTGTGGAAGGTGGCGAGCACGGCATTCGGAAGTACAAGCAGCTCATGCTAAACCGCATCAACTGGGCAGAGAACACGCCGTCACGGGAGGGTACGTCGCAGCAACACGGACGGGACTGGCTGGTGGCGGAAAACGACAAAGGCGACCTAAAGGACATGTCGCAGAACGAATGCAAACTGGTCTTTGAAGGCGAGGAGAAGATGCGCGCCTTTCGGAAGTGGGGCAGTAAGGTCTGTGAATCTGATGCGGAGGCAAAAGATGCTCTCGCAAGAGCGAAGATGGATAATTTTTGGGCGATTGCCAAGACCATATAAGTCCACGGCGAGAAGAATCTGATATGGAACGTTACAGGGTCCCGAGAGGCAGATAATGTAACGAATCAGAAGACGCTGGTCGCCAGCCTGATTCATCAAGACGGACAGACATTTTGAACATAGCCAGCTAGATGCGCAGTTTGAATGCCATCAGTATATTCAGATCTAAGAGCCACCATTGGATCAGTACATACGGCACGGCAGGTGGGAAAAGGTGACCCAAGATCACCAAGTGTTGTCATTACACGATCCCAAATTCCGGAAAGCGATTCACCAAGTTTGGTGACATCGCAATCCGCCCATTCCGCCACGAAGGTGCTACAGACTGGGCGGGATGTCGGGATATGATATGTCACATCCGTATGAGTTGCGCGTCGCACGCTGCTGCCGCATTTTGATTCTTTTCATCTTTAGAAGCAATGCCACAGTAATTAATGGAGAGAGAGAGAAGTAATGATTTGACATTCCTTGCAGCCTTCATTTGCTGCCGTGTCTAATGTACAGCCCGTTGCGCTTTGCAAAAAACGCGTGATAACGCCGGATTAACCCCAAAAGCCAGGACGGTCCCCCTCGTCAAGCATTCCCAAACTAATCATGAACCACCCATGGAAAGACAAAAGCAGTAGCCAGCATACTTAGTTGCGCTCACCACGAAGACGGCGAGCGAGCTGGATGTCCTTAGACTGGATGGTGACGCGCTTGGCGTGGATGGCGCACAAGTTGGTGTCCTCGAAGAGAGAAACGAGGTAGGATTCGACCGACTCCTGAAGAGCACCGATAGCCGATGACTGGAAGCGCAGGTCGGACTTGAAGTCCTGGGCAATCTCACGAACCTGGAAATATGTTAAATTGGGACGTGGCGTAGTGCTTGCGACACCGTGGGGATCTTACCAGGCGCTGGAAAGGGAGCTTGCGGATCAGAAGCTCGGTGGACTTCTGGTAACGACGAATCTCACGAAGAGCGACGGTGCCAGGCTTGTAGCGGTGAGGCTTCTTGACGCCTCCGGTAGAGGGGGCGCTCTTGCGGGCGGCCTTGGAAGCGAGCTGCTTGCGAGGGGCCTTGCCACCGGTGGACTTACGGGCAGCTGCAACGGACGATTAGCATGACTGGGAGAGAAGCGGAGCGGTAGATGAGTGGCTGGTGTTTTCGAATTGAAGTGGAAAAGAACGTACTCTGCTTAGTACGAGCCATTGTGATGACGTGGAGTAAAGGTTGAAATGATTTCTTGCGGTGTGCTGGGGTTGTTGGCTGCGTTGGCAGGTGTTTCGTTGATGACTGTTGTTTGATTGCGGGCGGTGGGTTGTGGGTGGGTGATGGAGGAAAAGATGTTGCAGTGGGTGGAGGGCGGAGGGAGTTAAATAGGAAGGAGGCTTGGCTGCCTGCGGAGGGGAGTGATTGTGTACCACGAGGCAGGTGGCCTGTGCGGGAAGCGTCAAAAAAGCTGGTTTTTTGAAGGTACAATGGCTCTGTACTTTTGCACGCACCAGTGGTCATATTATGCGCTTTGCTGCTAGCATAGAGCGCCGATTTTTGATTGGCTGGAAATCTACCAACATCTGTCACACGGTACCCACTATCTTTCAAGGTACGACATAGACGTACTTGCCGGAACAGTGGGTTCAATGAGCCGGTTTTTGTCTGCGGTCCCTCGTGGGTTAGTACTCTTGACACCAGCAATGAAACTCGATGAGGCCCTTCCTTCGCTCATGGCCGATTGGGAAAATGCTTGTTGACGGCGATGCTTTTAAAGGCTCTGTGCCTGTATTGATAGTCCTTTGTCTTCAGGTGCTAAGTATGCGCATCATCTCTGAGGTTGACTTTACCACGCAGGTAGCTGGGGCAGGCTGCTGCGATGCAACGCCTGACAGCGTTGCTTGCCTACTTGAGGTAGGTAGATACGACATCTGCCGCGTGGCTAGTGACCGCGTCGCGAACCGCCAGAGGACGAATCGTCCTAAAACCCGGTATGTAAGGTGGCATCTCTAATCATTGCGCAAGCACAGTACGGAGTATACCGCCTAGGTAGGCATAATGCTGGGTCAAATCGCTGGCTTCGCCCAAAACCGTTAGTGACATTTTTGGGGCTTAGTAGTGTGTGTCTTTTGATAGGTAAGAGAGGATGACTTTTCATCTATCAGAAGATGTTCTTGAGCATACTGCATAAGGGATGCGACAGGTCAAATGTCGCATTGTATTCACGCCGATACTTCTGATTGCAACAGCATAACCAAGCAAAACGATGGTACGTATCCGTTACGGACACAGACACGCCATTCGACAAGACAGCCCACTGCCAATGAACCCATGTGTGGACAAGCGCATGCTATCATCATAATTGCTCGTAGGTAGTCAAGGTGTTGAAAGGCTTCAATGACATTGCCTTCCTCTGCCGCGCACACTATGGGACCAATTAAAAAATTCAACACCTTCTTCGACGCCAGGCACCAAAGACACGTGCCAGATCGGGCAAGGCACATGCCTGGTCGTTGGGGACTGCGGCGCTGCTGCTTCTGTTGAACGCTTGCAGAGCATGGCAGGAGCGTCCATCGCAAACAACAGTAGCCTCAGTGCCATCCATGCGCCTGTACACAAGACTTGAGTGACCAAGTAGCAAAGCGCAGCGTGAGCCTGTGGTGACATATCATGTTGCACGCTCGCGGCGGCATGTCCTCCGGAAACATCGACCTTACTCAACTGCCTATCGTGCATACATGTGAATTCGGGGTTTTCACGTCATACGTGGGATACCTACATTTTTACTTCATAATCCGCAGCGCACCTATGTACCAATCAGAGCGGGCCTTGTACGCATACCTAAAAGAGAAAGGGCAAATAGGTCGGAGTGTATCCGTATATACCCCGTATTCCGTGCCTTTCCTATTCCTGCGTGTTTTCCCCCGCCTTGGGTCGCGTCGCGTTGACGCGCGACGTCTCCGCTTTTCCTTTGGCTGATCCCAAGTTTCATCGGACCTAGCCTTGCTCATATAAATGGCATCCCTCATCTGCCCGTCCGTACAAGACCCGAACCAACAAGTCGAGCCCCACGCCACTGTACCTGCCACTACATTTACGTACTCTTACAAACACGTTTTGCAGCCACATCCGAGCCCTTTGGAGACCTTACGTACTCGGTTGCTACTCTCCCAACATGACTGGACGTAAGTATTGTCCAGCTACGCTACGCTTATCGAGGCGGTCCGCATCCACGTGCTCGGCTTTTCTAACTCGACAATAGGCGGAAAGGGCGGAAAGGGCCTTGGCAAGGGCGGCGCTAAGCGTCACCGCAAGATTCTTCGTGACAATATTCAGGGTATCACCAAACCCGCTATCCGTCGCCTCGCTCGTCGTGGCGGTGTCAAGCGTATATCAGCCAGTAAGTTCACGCTTGCCTGTCGTAGAATTTTACTGAGAGTATACTAACCTGTTATTCTTGTAGTGATCTACGAGGAAACCCGCGGCGTTCTGAAGTCCTTCCTCGAGGGTGTCATCCGAGATGCCGTCACCTATACTGAGCACGCCAAGCGTAAGACTGTTACGTCTCTCGACGTTGTCTACGCGCTGAAGCGCCAAGGCCGCACTCTCTACGGCTTTGGTGGCTAGTTTCTTTTGGGCCTTTATTGCATGTCTGTTATGATTTTTTCTTGGCCAGTCGTGCCTCCTGACGACGCGGCATCACACGGGCTTTGGGAGTGAAGTCTTTCTGGCACGAATGACTGGGTTTGGCTGGTTTTGGGTGTTCTACTGTACCATACGGGAAACAACGGGGTCTTGCATGAATGGTTTGATCGGCTTCTGATGTAATCGATCCCTCGCCGAGGCATGATTCGAGCGTTTGCAATTCTTCGTCGTATTGTCGATGTGGTCGTTTCCGTGGGCTTAAGCCATGAGTCAGCAGCCATTTGGGTCTGAGTGGTGTCTGGATTTGGGCAATCGAGAAGCGTCCCTAGCGGAGACAAGTATTAATGTGTTTTAAAGCCGGCCACCATGCAGCGTTGCGGTGATGTGAGATCCTAGAGTGTGCATAGCGTGCTGCATGAGCTACTTGTCCATCCACCGCAAGCGGTGGGAGCATGGTATAGCCAGTGGAGGGAGGGCAGTTTTGCTTAGCTACGCGCCACCTGCGGCTTGTTGATCCCGAACTACAATCGACATGTGTAGGTACCTGCAGTAGGGTCTATGAAATATTAATGATTAATTAGTATACCCGATACTGGCTACCCCCCCCTATGCCAGCCACCCCCTCCATACTAGCCACCTACTCCGCTTTCTTTCTATAAGACTAAAAATGCCATATTATTACTACTACTATCATAGTATTTTGTTAATAATAATATAATAAAATTCTTTTTAAAATACTATTACTTTTACTATATTCTATTATATATGAGAAAATTAAGTTAGTATTACTTTAAATACTATTATTATGATAGGCTTCAGCCTAAGACTTCTTTTATTGTATAAATAATATATATATATATATATGCTATAAGTCTATATCTATAGTATTCATTTTATGAATAGTAGTAAGAAATATATAATTTACATACTATTCTACCCTTTAGATCTTAGAATGTTATTTTTATAATTAAGGTATTTTTTTTACTATAGATCTATAAATATATTAGTTTACAACTAGTAAATACCATAATCGATCAATTGTGTAAATAGTATATAACTAGTTATCTCTATTTGTAATATTTATATTTAGATTATAGTATATATATATACACTATATACTATAGGGATAAATCTATATAATAGTCCTTCTACTTTTATTAGCTTAAATAAGTAGGTCGACTACTTAGTCACCTATTACTATAGCTTGGGTTACCTTAATACTATATTTAATCTAATACTAATAATACTTTCTTTTATAGCCAAAATATATTAAATATTAAAATTAGTATAAAATGTAAAAGTAGTACAAATATAAAAATAATATAAAATGTAAAATAAGTATAAAATTACCTCTAGTTGTACCAATCCTTTTAGTTATACTAAAAATTGTAAAAAATATTATAAATAGTATTTCTCTATAAAAATATGCCTTTTATTTAATATTATATTAAGTACTTTAAGCTTCTACTATAATATATTTCTCTTTCTTTCTATTACTTTCTTCCTATTATCTTATATATCTTTTTTTTACCTTTATTTCCTCTTCTTTTTTATTATTAGTAGCTTTTATAACTTATTTTTCTAACTATATTATTACCTTATTGATTATTATAAACTTTTTAAGAGTTTAATTATTAGATCTCTTAGTTATACTATTTATAAAGTTATTTTTACTATTAATCTAATAGATCTTAAGGATCTCTCTTTATTTATATAATTATTAGAATATTATAATATTAATTATAAGGTATTTCTCTTTAATAATATCTAACTTAATAAAGTATTTATAAAGAAGTAAGAGTTAATATAAATTATTATTAGTATTATTAGTATCTTTAGGTACTTAGTTATTTACTTAAAAAATAATAGAAATTATATATTTTATATTAATTCCTATAGTTATATTATAGACTTTAGAGGCTAATATACTTTATATAACTTTTTTCAATTTAATAGAAGAGAAGTAGATAATATTACTTTTAAATTTAAAAA
>AMCV02000008.1:1099096-1124966 GCA_000350065.2 Colletotrichum orbiculare MAFF 240422
AAAATTTAAATTTAATTTAATTATATCTATATATATATATATATATATATATATATATATCTAACTATAGTAGGAATTAGTAGATAGATATTATAGAGAGGCTATTATATATATCTAGGATATTTAAAACCTAATGCTATATATAAATCTTATATACTTCCTTTATTACTTTATAGATAACTATTATATGTCTTATTATTTCTAGAGAGAGTAGTAATATTATATTAAGGTATAGGTATATTTTAAAGATAAATAGGATTAGTATAAAGCTATTAGGGCTACTAGTATTATTAATTATTTTAATAGTACTTTAGAGTATTTTATCTCTTAGTATTTCTAATACTTTATTATATATAATCTTATAAATCTTCTATAGGGGGATATAGTAATATTTAATTTTACTAATATTATTATAAGTTTTAAGTTTTTAACTTCATATAGAGAACATTTAGCTCCCGGCTAGGACCCATGCCCCAACCTACCTTATGCTGATAGCTATAACTATAGTTACTTCAGGTTTTTAAATCGCAATATATTTAGCCTTAAGTTATACCTTCCCTACCGTTAGCTAATAACGACCTCTATAAGTTATAAGTAGACTTTAATATGCATACTTTTTCAGACTATACCTAACGGGCTACTTCTAAGATATATTCGAAGTATTTAGGGTTATTTTTAAATACCTTACTTTTAGGCGCCAGATTCTTCTTTATTACTTTAATTTTGTTTTTTTTAGTTCTACTGATAGCTTTATCTTCTATTAATATATTAAGGCTAAATATAGTTATAATTACTTTAAGAAAACTAGGGAGGGTAGTAAAGTCGCCTTTATATAAAACTAGCCCTTTTAAGTTTTTATAAAAATAGTTGTAGTTCTTATAGTTATTAACGACTTTTATAAGGTTGATATTCATATTGAGGTTGTAGGGGTTGAGTATAGTAATAGATAGTAGCTAGGGGCAATCTATTCTTATTATTATTATTAGTAGTAGTATTATTATAAGATAGTTAGCTGGTCTGTAGTCTATCGCTCTCTTTTATATCTATAGCCAGTATTATTAAGGTATACTAGTAGTATTATTATTAGTATGAGTTAACGTTATGAGTACTGCTATAGTAAGTTTAATACTTCAAAGCTACTACTAATACGTCAAGCTATAACACTCTAACTATTATAAAGCTTATACTAGCTTTTAAATTAGAGTTAGGTCTAAACTAGTAATTATACTACTAGGTCCTTTTAACTATATTTACCTATAGAGATATATATAGGCTATAGTATATAACTAGGTACCTTTCTATTATAGAGATTATTTACTAGATGTTTTATAAAGCTACTTATTAAGCGGGAGGCTAAATATGTAAAACTCTATAAGCTTTAGTTAATATAATCTTTATTTTACTATTTATATTATTAGTCTTTCTTTTGAAGTATTTAGTAGTAAAGTTATATTTTATATTGGTAGTAATTTTATATAGAAAATCTTAATATATATTAGTTTAATATACTTTTAGTATATATTATATATTTTCTATAGAAATACTCCTTATTAACCTTATAGTTATCAATATTATTAATATATTAATTATATATAATATAAGCTTATTACTATTAAGATATATCATATTAATAGCAATCTCTATATTAAAATTATAGTTATTTTTAAAGTTGAATTTGAATGAATATGACATCTTACTATTTATTTAATATTAATAGTAGTCTTTTATAATTACTTCAATTTTACTAGTAGTTATAGTTTAACTTATTCTATTAAAAGTGTTATTTAATTTTTAGATATTAGAATAATTAAATTTCTTATATAATTATTATATTTCTACTTCTATAAGGAAATTAATAATCTTATTATGAAGATCTTTTTAAACTGAGAATTATAAATATTTATTATATCTCTCTATAGATAATAATACTCCTTCTTATTTAATTTTATTATTAAGATTATTAAAATAGATTTAGAATTAATCTATATTAGGAAGACTAAGAAGAAATAGGTTAACTATAAATATGATATTAAAGTTAATATTTCTAAGGGATATAAATATTTAGACTATACTAAAACTTATAATATCTTCTAATACTTAAATTTTATTTTTATTTTTAAAGTAGTCTATAAAATTGAATATTAAGTATAATCTTCTAAAGAATTTTTAATTATTATATATTTCTTATAAATAGTTTTCTTATTTTAATATTTAAAAAGATATTTTTAAATATAATTTTGGAGAATCTTAAGGCTAGAAAGATTTCTAATTTAATTAGTATTATAGAATAATAGTAGGTATAATTCTAGAGGAACTTTATAAGTCTCTCTAGATTAATTATTCTATCTTTACTAGTTATAGTTATAAAGTAAATTACTATAAAGTCTTTATCTAATATCTTATTTATATTATTATATCATATTTCTATAGTTATTTCTATTAGTATAGTATTATTAAAATATATAGTAATTTCTATTACTAATTCTATATTAATAATAAATATCTTTTTGAAATATAATACTACTATTTTATATTTCTTATTAATATATTTTATTAATTAGTATTCTATTAATAATCTTATATATATTTAATATTTATTATATAAATTTCTATCTTGAGGTTTCTTATAAAGTGGTTTTAAAATATTATTATTATCTAATTAATATAGAAATTCATATAGTTATTAGTAGTTGAAATATTAGTTATGCTTTTAACTATTATATATATAGTTAGCTAGAAATTAATTATAATTTATAATATAATTACTTTTTTATTTAAATTATTATTATTAGCTTCTAAGGATCTCTATAATCTATTGATATAATTTGTTAATAGTTAGTTTTACCTTATTAATAATATTGTAAAATATATTAACTATATTATATATTTACCCACTTGACGTAGTAGTTTAACGTCTAGCTGGCTTTTACTGTTTTATAGTAAGAGTAGTAGGTTCGAATCTTGCGGCAGGCAACTACGACTAGTAAGCATATGCCTTCCGATTATATAAACTAAGTGTGGCAACTACTATAAGTTATTAGCTACTACTACTAGCTATTAATAACTAGTAACTATTAATAGATAGCGATAGCTACTACCAGCTAGCTAGTATTAGTATTATATAACTATAATCCTTTATAGAGTAATTATAACAAATAGGTCTATACTTTCCCTATTTATTAGATATTATATTAACTAACTATATTTACTATTTAAGGTTTCTTCTATTTAAATAGTTCCTCAGTATTAGTAGTATCTATAGGGTAAATAAGGTAAGAGCTAACTACTAGGTGTAGTTTCCTTTAAAGGGTTCCTGAGAGGTATGTGACTTTAAATAGATCAAAAACCTTCAATACAACTACATTACTATATTATATATTAATATATAGTTATATATATCTCTTTATTAATTTTTTCTTATATATCTTAATAATTTAAATAGATATATCTAAGTTGATTTTTCTTATTATTACTTTAAATATTTTAATTATTTCAGTATAACTATAATCTTTAGTAAATATCTTAAGATTTATATTTTTCTATTCTTTATAATAATTATAATAAGCTATAAGGATTTTAAATTTATTTTCAATTATAATAATTATTTAGATAATTAAGAAATTATTTTAAATTAATATAACTAATATCTTATAATATATATATATTTATCTAGTTAGTATACTATTAAATATTCTTCTTATAGAGTCTTATTTAATATTATATCTAATATATTTAATAATAAATATTTATATCTTATTTTTAAAGATATTATAGTTTTCACCTATATATTTATTACTTAATTTATATATTTTACTAAATAACGCTTTAACTGTCTCATAACATCAATTAAAAATAATATATTACTTTAGGGATATTTAATAGCTTCCCCTAAGATATATATAAAACTTTAGAGATTTCTATAATCCTACTTACTACTACTCCCTTTAATTAGAACTATTCCTTATAATAAGGCTTTATATAAGTATGATTATTTAGATATTTAGTTTAACTAGTTATAAGCTTAGTATTAATATACTCCTAATAGTTAGTATCAATAGTATTATTTATACTAAAGTTATTTCTACTTTTAAGCTTTTTAATATAAAAGGTTATTATTTCTTAATAAGTATAAACTTTCTAACCTTTAGATATTATTCAATATATTTTAAATTCTTCTGAATTTCTTGTTTTAAGTAGTAGTAGTTTTTCTAATTAATTTTATTACTTTCTACTATTTATTAGATTAATATATCCTTATTAAATATTTCTACTTACTTCTCCTTTATAGTCTTTTTACTTATAAAGAAATATATTCTTCTATTGATAAGATAATTCTTAAGTAATTATAATATTCTTCTTTTTATTCTATTAAAATATATCTCCTCTTAGTCTTAAAAAACCCCTTAGTAAATATCTTATAAATCTTTAAAATATAAGTTTTATTCTTCTTATACCTATAATATATATATATATATATATATTATTAATATTTCTATTTCTATTTAAAAGTAAGACTTATTCTTTCTACTATTTAAATATAACGTTTTAATATATACTGACTGATATCTTTATTCTAGTTTATTAGAATACTTTTCTTATATTTATTAATATAAACTAATATATTCTAATTACTTTATATCTCTCTAAAAATATTAATAGAATCTAATAAAGAGGATATAATTTAGAATAGTAAGTTAGGAAAGTATCTATAATTAATATAGCTTTACTATATTTTAGTTATAAATATTTCTCTAAGAATTATAACTTTAGAAATATATATACTTATTAGATGAATTATAACTATTGAGCAGAAATCTCTTTCTAGTAGAATTCTATATGTATCTTCTAATTAGAATGTTTAAAAATCCCTTGAGGTAAATTTCATCTAATTATTATACTTAATAATATATTTAATAATATATATAGGTAGGTAAAATTAACTAAAGCTAAGAATAATATTAATATTAATATAAATATTAATTTAATCCTTTTAACTATAGCTATGTAAATATATTGTGAATAATAAATAGAAATAATAGAAGATAAAAGCTAGATATTATAAGTTATTATTATATAGCTATTAATATATAGAGTAATATTTCTTTTTAATATCCTATAGAAAGTAATTTCAAAAATAATAGTTATTATACCTATCAGGTAAATAGTAATATCTGTTTTATTTAGTTAATATATAGTAGTTTCTTCTTATATTATCTTTTATATTTATCTTTCTTCTTTATACTTTAAGTCTTACTATTAACTATTAGGAGTTTTCTCCCTCTTGATTTCCTTCTTAGTAATTATATTTAATTCAGTAGTAGTATATCTTTGTATCTATTTAGTTCTTTTTAGATTATTTAGTAAGTAATATCTATTAACCTTCTTTATATTATTAATATATTAATAAGTATTTAGAGAAATCAATACTTAGGGAATACTTAGGAATAGGAATAATAGATAATAGTATTATAATATCCTTAGCTTTAGTATTACTTATTATAATACTATGAACTTACTAGTTCTCTAGATGTTTTTATAAAATATCTATTATAATTATTTATAAAATATTTAAGAAGAAGTATTAGAAATACTTATAGTTATTTTATATTACTAATTTCTCCATATAACTTCCTAGGATCTCTTTATTAAATAAAATAAGACTTCTTTTTGAGATTTCTTCTCTTATTAATATAATATCTAGAGCTAATTTAATTATTAAGGCTTAATACTAAGGTTTAAATTATTTATCACCTTTAGATTATTATTATTACTAGGAGAAGGTTTATTATAATATTATAATTATTACATTGATCTCTTATTATCTCTCTATTAAATAAATATATATAAAGTATTAAGAAATAATAGTAAGGAATAGCAATTTATTATAAATTCTTCTCTCTTACTTATATTAACCTTATTATATTTATTATTATATTTTTACCTCAATAAGTTAATAGGAATTTTAATTATTAATATATTATATAATAGACATAAATAATATTAAATTAATAGGTTGTTATAAGTTTACTTTCTTTTTCTATTTTTACTATATAGACTTCTAGAAGTTATATTAATATCTTAATATAATATATAGTTATAATAGCTTTAAGTCTATCTATTTTTACTATATAAACTTCTAGAGACTTTCTTAAGAAGTATTATAATTTCATCTTTTTAGATTATTTCTTATTGATCTATAGTTAAATAATAGTAATAAAATACTATTAATTAGTATTAATTTATAATTAATAAATATTATCATTAATTAATTATATAAATAGTATGTAATTAGTTATCTCTATTTGTAATATTTATATATAGATTATAATATATATATATATATATACTATATACTATGGAGATAAATCTATGTAATAGTCTTTTTACTCTTATTAATCTAAATAAGTAAGTTAACTACTTAATTACGTATTACTATAACTTTGGCCACCTTAATGTTATATTTAATCTAATAAAATATAATATTCTTTATTTAATATATTTTTCTAAATCTCTCTCTTCATTTTCTATCATTATAATATGAAATTTAAAAGCAGTTATGCTATTTACTTATTTTAATTCTTTAGTCTAAATAGCTAATATCTATTTTAATAATATTTAAAAGTAGATTTATTTCTTTTTAATTCTTTATAAATTAGAATATAGAAGTATTTGTATATTATTTTAAATAAATTAAAAGTATAAGATATAATATAATATTATTATTCTAACTCATTAGATAATACTAAAAACCTTAAGACTTCTAAATTGAAGCTTTTTAAATATTAAATAGTCATAATAAGTCTGTTTATAGACTTATTATTAGTCAATAGTAAGGAATAATAGTTATATTTTAGTTATAAATTGACACAAAAGCTAAAGATTCTAAAATTGATATAAGAAATCTAAAAGCTTATTTATCTTTTTTAAAAAATAGAATTAAACTCTTAAAGTCAAGTTAAAATAAGTATTTTTAATTTTCAATAATATAATTGAAAGATAAAAAAAGAATGTCATCTTATTATAGTAGAAAACTTTAAAGGAGTCTTATAAAATAATAAGTCTAATAAGGCTAATTTATTAACTCTTATTAAGAAGTAGTAAGATAATTTTAACAGAAAATAAATTAATAAAGAAATAAATTATTTATATATCAAAGAAGAATATACATAGAGAGAAATAATAAGATATATATTTATAATATAATATGTAATAACTAAAGTAGTTTAAAGATCAAAATATAATAAAAATAGGTTTAATTTTTAAGAAGATTAATATAAGAAGTAGATAAATAGAATTGTAGACCTAATTCTATATAGAGATATATATTAAATATTTTAAGAAGTCTAAAAGAAAGAATGTTAAGAGAATAGGGTTTAATTAAGGAAGTTGCTTTTATATATATTATTAGAAAAGATGTACTTTATGATAATGTATTAATATTTTTAAAATACTTAAATATATAATAATAGTAATAATAGCTACTAAATACTCAACTAATGATAAAAGGAAAACTCTTAAATCCTCTTATTTAATTATAATAAAAGTCTTATCTAATAAATTAGTCTTTAAGAAAGTTTAACTTTATATAATGGTTATAATTAATACATTTAGAGATATTTGTTTATCTGATTATAAAAGAGACTATCATAATTAAGTATTTCTTATATAGGCTTTTAATAATTTATTTAATTATTTAATAATTATAAGAAAGTTTATAATATTCTTAAAGTTGACTACTGTCTGATTAATAATAATAAATATAATTCCTTAGTCTCAGAATACTTCTATCTAAATCTATAAGAAATAATATTTCCAATTTCTTAGATAACTATAAAGCTATATTCAAAATCTCTAGTAAGCTAAAATATAAGATAGTTATTAAGGTTTCTTTTTATTATAATATATAGTATAGGCATATTATTAAAATTACAATAATGAATAAGTATATCTAAAAAGATATTAGAAATATTTTTATAGGAGTCTATAGTATTATTAATTTTATAACTAATTATAATTTTAATAAGGAGCTTTATATCATAAATTATAATACTAATTTAAGTTTAGACAATCGAATAGAAATAATTAATTATTTAATTATTATAGATAATTTCTAAGAGAAGGTAAGAGTCTATATAGATATTACTTTATTTAATGCTAATTTTATTTATATTTCTCTATCTTAATTTTCTTTTTAATACTCCAAGGAAATTACTAGAGACTTTTATTATAAGATCCTTTGATTAATAAAGATATCTTAGGTTTTTTTCAATATTTATTATCCTAATAGATTGGAAATTAGACTTTTTGAAAATAAGTAACTAACTAACTTATTCTTATTATATTAGTAATTATATTTACTACTTTGACTTCTTAATTGAAAACTATAAAAACTATTAAAAAGGCTTAGACTATTATAAATAAACTTAGTAACAATAATAAGTAGCTTTTATTCTAGTTTAAAGATTTAAATCTTAATTAATTAATACTTATTAGAATAAAGGCTAGCCTTTATAAGCTTAAAGATAGTTTTAGAAAAGTCTAGGAATTAGTAATTAAGTTATATACTATAGATATAAGTAATAGCAATAGTTATAAAGTCTTTATTATAAATTTATAAATTTAATATAGTATTAATTATAAAAGATTGTAGTTTTAAAGTAGAAGTAGTAAGTTTTAGAATTAAAACGGCTTTTAGTGTTATAGTAGTTTTTAAGACTAATTCATATAGAATTTGTTTATAATATATTATCAATATAATCTAAATAGTTATTAGAAGCTTAGCTATTTTCAACTTACTTAGTATACTATTAAGGCAATTTACTATTTTAACTATAATAATTATTACTATTAGGTTAGTGAAATCTATTTAAATTCAAAAAAGTAGAGAGTAATATGAAATAGAATAACTATATTAATAAGTAGCCTAATTATAAAATAGTTCTACTATTCATTACTAAGAAATCTCATATCTATCTAATTAGAATACTAGTAATATTATATAGTTAAATGTAATACTCTAAATTTTAGGTATTACTCTAGAGGTATAAGTAAGCCTAAGTGTAATAGTAGTTTACTAAGATAAAGTTTTAAGATAAATAATAGACTATTTAAACCTAATTAGTAATACTATTTTTAGTAAAGATTTTGAAAAAAGAATAGCCTATATTAAAAAAGAAGTTAGATTATATAGAAGATATTTATTTTATTCTAAATATTATTATAATTAATTCGTCGCCTAGAGAGGAAATTAGAAAGATTTCAAAAGGAATTCTAAAGAAGTTAAAGGTAGAAGAAGTCAGAACTATAATTATATTAAAATTAATTAATAATTGTTATTTACTATATAATTTATATAAGCCAAAATTTATTATATATATGAATCTCATTATAACTTATTATAAGCCTATATCTATATACAGATTTAACAATACATAAGTAATAGAATTTATATTTGATAATAAAGACGTTTTATTAAATATTGAAAATTCTATTTATGTATTAAATTTAAAGAAGATTAGTCAAATAGAAGTTTCTAACTTTATAATCCTTTTAAATAAAATGAATTAGAATGTTATATATTATATATATTATAAGAAGGTTATTAGGTAAGTCCTAGTCTTAGAAGAATTATTTGTTATAGTTAGTTTATTTATATTTAAATTAACTATAAATATATAAAGACTATTATGAATAGATATCTTAAAGATAAAACAAACTTAGGATATTTTCCTTCCTATAAGTAAAGACTTTATAGTATTTTTAATAAAGTTAGAAAGTAAAACTAGGCAATTTAAAAGCAGATACAATATTAGAATTATAAGTATATTTAATTATCGATAATAATATTATTCTTACTTTTGGGAATATTTAGTAATACTAAAGTTACATATTTATAGGTTTAATTTAACTAAATTATATATAATTATAATGTTAATATTGAAGTAGTAAGTTTAGTAGTAGAAGTAATATCTATAGTAGACTATATAATAATAATTTTGGCAATGATTTATAATTTTATTATAATATATTTCCAGATTATTCCGCTTGATATAGTAGTTTAATATCTAGCTGGCTTTTACTATTTATAGTAAGAGTAGTAGGTTTGAATCTTATAGTAAGTAACTACAATAGGTATTCCTACTAGTTATATAAACTATATAGCAACTACTACTAGCTATTTAGCTCTTACTAGTAGCTATTGATAAGTAGTAACTATTAATACCTAGTAATAAATATTACTAGCTAGCTAGTATTAGTATTATATAACTATAATCCTTAATAGAATAATTATAATAAATAAGCCTATACCTTCCCTATTTATTGAATATTATATTTAACTAACTATATTATTACTACCTGAAGTTTTCTCTATTTAAATAGTTCCTCAGACTTAGTATTATCTATAGAATATATAAAGTAAGAGCTAACTACTAGAAATAGCTTTTTGTTTTATATCCCGAGAGGTATATAACTCTAATTAGATCAGAAACCTTTAAGTATAATATAACTATACTTCTAGATTAACATCTAATTTATAGACTTAGTAGGCTTGAAAGTCTAAGGAACTATTAATGTAGACTGCGTAATTAATATTGTTTGTAAAGAATATATATAAGAAGTTAATTTATAGTGTTATATAATCTTAATAAAATTAGACTTCTATAACATTATAAATATTAGTTATATAATACATTTTACGAAAATAATAATAGAAAATATCTAATTAAATAAGTATTATATATTAAATATTAAATTCTTTATTATACCTAAAACTTATATTATAAAGTTTCTAAATCTAGGCATCTTCTTTTTTATTAAGATAAAAATAATATTAGATTAAACCTCAAACTAAATAGTTAGAATACTTGAGTCTAGAAATAATAGACTTAAAGTTTTATAATTATTTTGTATTTTTGATTTAACGGCGAAATTCTATGATATTATTATAGATATCAGAGGTTTTAATTAAACTTAAAAGTTATATAACTTATTTCTTTTTTTAAAAGAAGAAATTGACAGTCTTTACTACTGACTTTATATTAATAAATAGTTATTCTTTTATAAAGAAAGATAGTTAGTATAAAAAAGAAGAAGAAGAAGAATTAGATATATTATTCCCTAGTTTTAAGTTAGACTTTATAGACTTTATATTATAACTATAAGACTAAATATATAAAGAAGTCTAGATATAATTAAATAATAATAAAGAAGTTATTATAATAATTAATAATTCCCACTTGATATAGTAGTTTAACGTCTAGCTAACGTTTACTATTTTATAGTAAGAGTAGTAAGTTCGAATCCTATAGCGGGTAATTACAACTAGTAAGTATATACTTTCCGATTATATAAACTAAGTATAGTAATTACTACTAGTTATTAGCTACTACTATTAGCTATTAATAACTAGTAACTATTAATAGCTAGTAGTAAGTATTACTAGCTAGTTAGTATTAGTATTATATAACTATAATCTTTTAAAGAAGTAATTATAATAGATAGGCTTATACTTTCCCTATTTATTAGTAACTATATTAACTAACTATATTATTACTACCTGAAGTTTCTTCTATTTAATAGTTCTTTAGCCTTAGTATTATCTATAGGGTTTATAAGGTAAAAGCTAACTACTAGGTATAGCTTCTTTTACAAGGTCCCGAGAGGCATATGACTTTAAATATATCAAAAACTTTTAATATAACTGAATTAGATTAATTAATAATTTAGAGAAGAAGTTTTAAAAGAAGTTAAAAGCTTTAGTTTATTAAGTAATTAAGTAAAAGAATCTATGAAATTTCTTATATTATTATATTTCTTAGAAATATATAATTTAGAATATTTATTTTATAATAAGAAACAGCATCATAGTTTTTATAAATTTAAATTATTAATTTAGTAAATTTAAATAACAAAAGAAGAAGAAGTAGAAGAATTCTTATTATATAAATTATAAAGTAATTATAATACTTGATATTATATTAATAGACTAAAAACCATCGAAATATATTATAATAATAGATATATAAGGAAAGTCAATTAACAGTATTAATATATTATATAAGGTAAAAATTAGAAAGATTAATCTAAATAATAATATCTTATGAGATAGAATAATTCTTAAAAGTAATTTTGAATAGAAATTAACAATATAAGTAAACGTAGAGAAAGTTATAAAGAGTAATTCTAAAGAATAATATATAAATATAATTATATTAAAGTTTTCAAATATTTATATAAAGAAACATCTTACTTTAAAATAACTTAATAAGATTATAAACTTAATAGGCTATTTATAAAATCTTAAGAAAACATACTTAATAGAAACTTTAAAAACTTAAAAAGAAGGGTTAATATATAATTTTATTTAATATAAAAAGCTATTTAAATTAATTATACTACTCTAGATAATTGAAGTAGTCTTATTTAAAGTATAATAAGTAAGATTAATTCTAATTATTAAAAAGTTAATTAAAGATATTATTGAGATATTAAAAATTATATTTAGAATAGACTTATTTAAATATAATTATATTATATAATAAAGTTTTTTCTTCCTTATTAAAAAGAAAGATAGAAAGATAAGACTTATTAATTTAACTATGAAAATTAATAATATAACAATTTGAAATATAGATTTATTATTAAAAATTAATAAATTCTTAGAAGATTTTAGTATATATAAGCTTTTATCCCTTCTTAATATTTTCTTAAGATATAATTAAAGTCCTCTTAATCTAAAGAATTAGTATTTAACTATTTTTATAATTTTACTAAGCTTATTTAAATATTATATTTTACTTAAAAAGAGTATAAATTTAGTTGCCTGATTTATACAAATTATAATAGACATCCTCTATAATCTAACTCCTAATTACTATAAGGCATTCTTAGATAATACTATAATAAAAAAGCTAATAATTATATATAATAGTAAATATAATTTACAATATTTAGATATTTATAGATATATTGTAGAATATACTTAGAATATTTATAGAATTCTTATAAATATCAAGTTAACTAACTATATAATTATGATAGTTAAATTATAATAGACATAAGAAATAATAATTAGTATAAATTATATATATAAGATATATAATTAATAATTAGATAAGTCTGAAATTATTAAAATAAAAGAATAAAAAGTATATTATAAGATCTTAGAAATTAGATTATTATTAAGTATTATTAGATTTTACTATATCTAAATAAAGAATTATTCTATTATTATATATCTTCTTTATAACCTTTTTAAAAAGAAAACTCACTTTTAATAATTAGAATTATAGAAAATAGTAATAAAGTAGTTATAAGATAAACTTGATGGTATTCTTATATTTATTTCTATTGATTATAATCAAAAGAAAAAATAGATCTATTTAGTAATTAATATTATTAAAATCAATTAAAATATAATTCTAAGATTATTTATTAAATAGAAGAAAGTTGTTATTTATTATAAGAATAGATTATTTAGAAACCTAAAACTGAATTATAATATAAAGAAGAAAGAGTTTTAAGAATTATTGAAAACTTTAAAGTAAATTTATAATTATTTATATTATTAGTAAAAAGACTAATAGTTTAACTTCATAATATAGTATTAGATTTTCTAGAAATACTAATTATTCATTGAATATTTGAATATAGATATTTAACTTTAAAGTCTATTATATTAGTAATATAGTAAATTTAAGAGCTAATAAGTTATCTTAGAAGCTCTTTAGGCTATTTAATAGAAGTAATAAAATTAAAGAAAGAAATATAGATAACTAGATTTATAAGTAGATCTTTTTTATAGATATAAATATATAAACTTTCTTTAGTAGAATGTACTCTTTTAGTAATAGATAATATATAGATAAAGTCTTTAATATAGATATTAATCTTTCTATAAGTAGTATTATAGACTCTAAACTAGTATTTCTTATAATTATATTAAGTAATGTATTAGTCTAATTATATAAGGTTTAATAGGTTACTTATTATTTAGTAATTCTAAAAGAAACCATTTTGTAATGATCCTAATTATTTCAAAATATTTAAATATAAAGTTCTAATATTTTAATTATAAGACTAGTTACTTTTTATATAAATAGTATTATATAAGTTAATAGTTTAATAAATAGAAGATTACTTAGTAGTATAATAGAAACTTATTACTATAATATATAATAAGAGTAAGTATTATAACTAAAAAGTAGTCTTCTATAAGCTATCTAATTAATATTACTGAATAGGTATATATAAAGAGGTATATAAAGTAGTAAAATACTATTTAGACTATTAATCATAGTAAATTAGATATATAAATATCTTTTATAACTTTACTATTCTATATAAATATCTATATAATAAAATTAATCTAGATATTTCGAGAGTAAGTAGTATCTTATTAAGATAGGAATCTTTTTACTAAATAATTAGAAATATAATAACTAAATAAGGCGACTTCTAAAATATTATAAAATTTCTATAAGAAGAAATAAAATTAATTAATATAATCTTTATAATATATATATTATAAATAATAGACTATAAAATAAGTAGTATATTATTAAATTTTATAAGTAATATAATATTAAGTAATAAATTACTTCTATCTATAATCTATAAGTTAATAATATTATTAAAATTAGATATTTAGTTACTTTTACTCTATATTTAGAATAGTATCTAAGCTCTTTACCCTATATATAGATTTAACTATAAATTTTACCTAATAACAGCATTTATGCTAATGCCAGCTTACAACTAGTTAAACTAGTAATGAAATTACCTATTATTATAGATAATTATACCCCTAGTTCTAATATTCAACCCTATAGTAATAGAAGACCTCATAGTAATAATTAGGGAGAGCTTTATTAAGACTAAAGCTTAATATATATAACTAAAAATAATTACTAAAGTTATAAAGTTGAGAACTTTTATAAACTTCTTAAGATAGAATAAAATAAAATACCTATAAGAACTAGGTATTCTATAATCTATAACTCTTCTATAACCTTTATAATAAAACTAAAATCTCCTTGAAATCTATATAGCTACTTATAAAAAGATAACTATAAGATAAGTATAGAAATATCTAACTATAACTATTATAATTAAGGCCATTAGTATATTAGACCAAGCTTTAATAAAATTATTCTAAATACTATAATTAACAAATAGCTTATAGATATTTAAAAGAAACTTATCTAGTTATCCTATGAAATACTATACTAAGTTAGTAATATTAGAGATTAAGTATTAATTAGATAATATTTTAATATTAATATTTTACTATAATACTAGTTACTAGATACTTTAGAGTATTATAGTAATATAATTATAAGGGTTTTAAAAGCTATCTAGCTATACTAGAAATATCTATATCTATATATATATTATTTATATATTAACTATACTTAATTAATATATTAAGATTATTTACTAATAAGAATAAGCTAAGTCTTACTATATTTATATAGAAATTATAAGTTAGCTTATATTAGTAATAGAGAACTTTTATATCAATAGTATAAAGTCTTATTTTAGGAATAGGTAGGACTTAGTTAATAGGGACGTCAAAATCACAGATATTAAGGTTGTAATAAATATTCGAATAGAATACCTATAGTTAGTAGTAATTAAATATCTTGAGATATTTAAATTATATATAGCTATAAAGGCGTAAAGGTATAAAGGCATAAGGTTATTATAAAAGGAGTTGTTAGTTATTTATTATTTGCAAGAAGGTTAATATGGGGTAGGTATACTAGCTACTATAGTTGTAAGGGGTTTAGCCTTAGATTAACTAGGGGCCAGCTATAGTAGTTAGCAGGGGGGTAGGAAAGCTAAAGTTATACTTTAGGAGGCAATATATCTACTAATAGTCGTAGTAGAAAGCAAGCCATCAGCCCCTCCCTTAAAATTAGATATTAACTTATTATTTATACTTAATTAGTCTGAATAGTAAGGAGTAATAATAAGGATTCTCAATTCTTACTACTTGTAATACTATTTATAGACTAAATAATAATTTAAATATCAATAGGATATATTTCTTTCTATCTTAAGTATAACTATAAAATAATAATATTAATTAAGATTCTAAGACCTGTATAGAGAGTTTTAAATTAAACAGTAATATAAATAAAAGCAAGGGAATTCCAATTAAAGATAAAAGTATTTATATAGTTAGATAGAAATAGAAGGAAGACTATAAAACTAATTGTAGAATGATATTAGAAAATAGAAAAAAGTTTTAATATTTAGTACATTAATATTTTCAAGAATAAAACAATAAAAGTTAGGAATTTAAATTTAATCTATAATATACAAAAAGTAATTAATAAATTATTCAAATAGAAATGAGAATATTAATAAACTAAATCCTTTTAAATCTTTTTATATATACTAGACTCTTCTTTATATAGACTAGTAATTTTATCAACAAAAAACATTTAAAGTTTAACTTATATAATAATTATTTATAGAAATTTATTTAGGTACTTATAAAATACTAAAACCTATTAGACTTAGATATTTATAAATCTAAACTAAAATTAGAATTAGGAAAAGTCTTTCGAATAGAAAATAAGTTTATAAATACTAGAAAAGCAGAAAGTATAAAGAATTTATAACTTAAAAAAGAATAATAATAATAGTAAAACTAAGCTTTTAATTTGATAATAAATATACTTATTACGTAATAGAAAATTACTAATATAATATCAAATAATTATATACTTAAAGTATATCTTTCTAGATTGAATTCAAAAAGATATATAATATATTAAGATATCTTTCTTTAGAATTATAACTTCTTTCTAAAATATATTTAAAAATATAAATATATATTTATAAGTCTAAAAGGGTAATTCTATTTACTCTTTTCATTTTATTATAGACTTCATAAAGAAACTCAATTTTCTAACCTTAGAATCTAAAAGTTTAGATTTTGAATTATTCTTCTAAACTTTAGAGGGGAAAGGCTATAGATTAAAAAAATAATACTTCATTCTATTATTTCTATTATTTAAAATAGTTAAAAAAGCTAATTTTAAATTCTAATAATTAAAGGATTTTATTTTCTTTATTAGATAATATAACTATTTACTTTAGTAGGAAAATTAGATATTTAGAATATATAATATTAAGGGGTAGCCTGTAGCCACCTAGGCCACATTACGTAACAGCCTAGGCTATAGCTATAAGGGCGCCCCTCAGCTATATAGATAGCTATAAGACCTTCCCCTCTTAATATATATATTTAGTATTATCTTTAGCCTTATTACTTATAAGGTCTTATAAGTTATAAGTTCAGGCTATTATCAATTTATTACTTATAAATAAAGTTGTATTTCTTTTTTATTTTAAAAATACTCCTATTAAAATAATAGATTGATATTCCTAAATTAGATGATTTCTCTCCTACTTTTTAATTAATTTTTTAAATAACTTGAAAAACAACGATATTTTCAACTATATATCCTATAGCTTTCAAATCTTACTATAACTGATTATTCTAACTATAAGATAGTTGTATTATTTATCCTAAAGCTAAAAGGTAAGTCTAATTAGTCCTTATAGTATATACTAATTAATATAATACTTTAAATAAACTAAGTAAAGAAGTATATTAACTCTAATAAAGCTAAGCCTACTATTAATATATTAGTATATATAATATAGGAAAATAATTATAATATAGTATATAACTTACTTATCTTATTATATAATATACTAATCGACAAACTACTTAATACTAGCTAGTCTAATAATAGTAATTCCTATATACTTATAAGAATACTAGAGAAGTATATCTCTAAGGTTTCTAAAAATACTATTAGTACTCTTATCGATAAGTTTGCCAAAAGTAATACTTATAACTATAAGACTTTTTATAATACCTTTAAATATATTTAGTACTTATATACTTATATTATAAACCTTTATAATTAGAATACTAATTATTTCTAAGCTATTATACTTTTTAACTACTTTAAATTAAGGTTACTTAATACTTATAAGTATTATACTAATAATGATAAGAAGTTTAAATAGGCTAATATTATTAAAACTATCTATATCCTTATTTAGAATGAAGAATAAAAGATAAGTCTTATTTTATACTATAAGATAACTATTATTAGTAGTAATAACTTATTAGGTAATACTTTAAGTAGTATTCCTACTAAGAAGAAAGATAGTAAATATTTTTATTATAAGAGGGGTTATTTAACTTTAAAGTACTAGATTACTTACCTAGATCTCATCCTTATAGATTATAAGTATTATGAATAGTTTATAGCTTATACTGTAAAGTATATATATAGTAAGAATTATATTAATATAATAATCTTAATATTAACCTTATTAGTTTTTATTAAGGGATCTATAGGAATTATTAGAAGTTTAGCTATTACTAGTCTTACTATTTAGAAGTTATTAATAATACTTAAGGTAGTGAATACTATAGTTAATAATAAAGCTATTATAAGTTTAGATATTATAGTTAACTTAGGTTACTCTAGCTTAGTCTTTAATAACCTTACTCTCTTCATATTATATAATACTTATAATAACTTCTAACTTTTTACTACTACTAATAGTAAGTTAGTAAGACTAAAGGGTATAAGTATTATCTTCTTTTAAGTAGAAGATTTTATAAATCCTTCTAAGACTATTAATTAGATTATTAAAGAGGTTAAATATAGCTTTCTTAGTTCTACTAATTTATTTAACTTAAGTAGACTTTAAAGAAGTTATATTAAGTATAAATATTATACTATAAACCTTATTAATACTTAATCTTATTAGGGTCTTATTAAGGTCTACTAGGTAAGTAATATTTATATTATTAATATATCTAATAGTATTATTATTCCTATTAATACTACTCTCAGTTTGGCTAGAGTTAAGATAAAAGTATATTTTATATTTAAGATGATATATTAGTACTTTATTTATACCTATTTATTATAAGTTATTAAAACCTACTACTATATAAATATATAATTTATTTAGGAGGAAATTAACTCCTTCTACTATAAAGCATACTACCTTACTAAATCTATAGAGATTATTAGTTATAATATTCTTTTCTCCTATATTTAAATAAATAAAGAAATTTATCCTAATTTTATTAAAGTCAAGTTATTATTAATAATAGGTAAGAAGTATACTCTTTATTTTCTTAATTATTATAATAATTACTACTAGCTTGTTTTATTTAATACTTATTATTATAATATTATGCTTAAAACTATTAAGAGGTTTAATAATACTTTTATTAATATAACTATATTAATTATAAAGTTATAGGTTTATAATAATACTCTAGAGCTTAAGAAGGTATTCAGAAACCCCTACTTTACAAATACTTAGTTTAACTTAATTACTACCTATATATTATTAATAAATAGAGTAATTAAATATATTAATTAGACTATTATTAAAGTAGTTTATATTATACTTATTAATAATAGTCTGCTTAAGGAACTCTAGGACTATATACTTAATATTACTATTTAGATCCTCAACTTCCTACTATAAGTTAATAAGAGAAAACTTAGCTCTCATAAGATTATAATAAGAAAGTTAAACCTAGCTAAAGATTATAAGCTTCTATATATTAAGTATATCTATATATTTAGATATATTATTTATATTTATAAAAAGAGAGGTAAGTATCCTTTTTATACTACTAAGATAGAAGTATATATTATAAAAAGCTTTCTTATTAGCTATAATTCTTTATATAGCTATATCTATTATATTTATATTTTTAATATAAAGAAAGTTCTTTACTACTACGATATTTATTTTTATAAGGGTTCTAATAAGACTATTTTATATTTTCTTAATAATTATACTAAACTTAGTAGTATTAATTATAATATTCTATTTAATAAATCTAACTTATAGATCTAGTATTCTAATTAGGTTTTAAAATAAAATACTACTACTATAAAAAATTCCTTACTAAAAGAAAAAGAAGTTATTTTAGAAATATATTAAACTAATAATACTTATATTATAGAATATATAATTCTACTACTAAAAAACCTACTTCCTTCTATTACTACTATTTATCTAGAACTTATTAATATTATAAATAATAAAAGAGATAATAATTTTATAGATACTATTTAGAAGTAAGAATCAGATTATCTAGATCCTAATATTAATCTACTAATAATAGAACTAGTTAATATTCCTACTATTTCTATTTTAAATTATCCTTATTATATTACTATAATAAAATTATTAGGTTATTATTATAAGGTTTATAATCTTTATTTTTATAATAAGAAAAAGGCTTATCTTACTACTAATACTTATATTAATTTAAATATTCTAATTACTATTACTCTTCTTATTATTATAGTATTATTAAAAATTCTTCCTCTAGGTTATTCTATCCCTTATACTATTAAAAAAGCAAAAGAGAGTCCTCTTTAGTTTTCTCACTAGAAATTTATATATAATACTAAAATTAACTAGATAATTACTAAAGAAACTTTCTATATTATTAATAAGTCTTTTAATACTAAAGTCTTTCTAGATATATAGATTTTTAATATTAAGACTAATACTTTAAATAACATTATAAGATTTAAAACTTAATAGGTTATTTATAATAATTATAAGAGAAATAACTAGTTATCTTAAGAAGTCTATACTACTATAGTAATTACTACTACTATATACTTCTTCTTTACTATTATTATACTTTATTATTTCTTATATAAGATATATAATTTTAATACTACCTTCCTTATTACTCTAATACCTTAAGGTATTTAAGTTTATATTTATTAACTTATAAGTTATTCTAATAGTATAAATAGAATTTAATTACTCTATAAAACTCTATATAACTTCTATAAGAATTCTTTTTAGTAGTTCTAGCTTATTATAGTTAAAATAAAGAAGATTAACTTTATACTTATTAAGGGGGAGATTTACCTCTTTATTAATAAGAGTCTTAATACCTATACTTTTATATATATTAATAATAATACTATAGCTATTCCTATACTTAAGATTATGAAGAAGGTTTATAAGATACTTAAAACTATATACTTTTTTAAAAATCTTAGTATTACTACCCAGTTTTTAGGATTTTAGATTTACTATAATATAATAAAAATCTTCTTATCCTAATATAAATATATCAACTCTATTCTATACTATTTTAACTATTATAAACTTTATACTATTAAAACCCCTCTCCCTATTAATAATAACCTTCTAATTATATAATTAAAAGATAAATATAATAATTAATCTCACTAGCTCTATATAGAGTAAATTAACTATTATAACTAGTTGGCTACTAGTATTTAACTAAATATTACTTATACTATAAGTAAACTATACTAAGTAAATACTAGCCCCTTACTTACTTATTAATATACTATTAAATACCTCTTTTAATACCTTATTAGTATTACTAGTTATAATATTATATTTAGAAAAATAGATCTTATAATAAATCTAAATCTCTATACTATAATAGATACTACTTTTACTAATAATAGATTATTATATATATCTACTAGTAGTTATATTATCTACTTTACTAAATCGCCTACTATTTAGAAGTCTAAGAAATAGATAATTATTACTCTAAACTCTATAGAAGTAGAGTTTATTAACTTTATACCTATTAATATATCCCTTAAGTAGATTTAACAATATATTAAGTAGCTACTAGATGAATAGATTACTATACTTATAATCCTCTTTACTAATAGTACTAATACTCTAGCTAATATTATAAACCCTTTAAATAAGGTATATATATAAAATATTAATATTTAGTATAAATAGATTATTCAGGAAGTTAATAATAATAATATAATTATTCTATACCTTATTAAGAGTACTAATATAACTACTAATAACTTCACTAAAACCCTAAATACTATTAAATATAAGGATTTTATTAAACTACTAAGAATAGTAAATAATTTAGATTAAAGATTACTTCTAGAGGGATTATTAGCGACTAGATTAATTAGTACTTAATTAAATAGCTTTAATACTATTAATACTAAAAGTGTTCTATTTTTAAAAACTCCTTAGATTTAGAGTTTTTAGCTAAAAACTAGTATTTTAAAGGCTTTAGGCTAGTTTTATATATTTCAGCAGTTTTTAGGCCTAGCCTAAGGGGGAGTATTAGGGGGTAGCCTATAGCTACCTAGGTTATATTATATGATAGCTTAGGCTATAGCTATAAGGGCGCCCCTTGGCTATATAGGTAGCTATAAGACCTTCCCCTCTTAATGTATACATTCAGCATCGCCTTTAGCCTTATTGCTTATGAGGTCTTATATATAATAAAGAATAAAGTATATAATAGAAGAAAATTTTATTTATATTTATAAATCTATTCTATACTCCTAAGTTTTTATATTAATATTTCCTTTATTAAAATAAAATTTAACTAAGAACTCCCTAGTTTAAAACTTTAATTCTTTATTAAATTCAATAACCTTCTAGATATAAGAAAATAGTTTATCTTAAGAAAACTAAAAAGGGGAATTATATATAAAAGAATAAATAGTATATATAAAGATAGTATTAGAAATATATTAGAATATGTTCTACTAAAATATCATATTAAGAGATTAATTAAAGTTAAAATAAATTATTAATAATAATATAGTTTTTTTTTTAAGTTTTAAGGGATTTTAGATTTGGGAATAGAAAAGTTATTAATCTTATTATTTAATTAATAGCTTTGATTAAAATATATCTAATGATAATCTTATTACTATTAGATTCTAATATAATTAAAATTATAAATCTCTTAAATTTTATTAAAGAAGTAATTAATATAAAGAGTTTTTAAAAGAGAGATATATTTAAAATAGATTTTCATGAATTTAAAAGTTAGCTTTATTATTATATATAATATGTATTTATTCTTTATAATACCTATAAGATACTATATTTTAATTACTAAATTCCTAAATAGAAAACTTATATATAATAATTAGATAATTAATAACTTTTAAGATTTACTAATTATTAGGATAAGTAATAGTTTAGTAGATAAAGAGTTTTTATCAAAATATAAATTTTCTTTTAGTATATAAATATATTTTCTTATAGTTCTATAGATCTATAAAAATATGTTAGAAAATTACTTATATAACTCAAGGCTTCTTATAGATATAGAGCTATAGTATAAGTATTACTTTAAAATACTTATTTTAAGAGATATTGATATATAGAAATATAAGATTAATAATTAGTTAATAAGTAAGTTAACTTATAGGAGAGGATAAAAGAAATATTAGTAATTTATAGTTAGCTTAGCTGAAAGAATTAAGATTTATAAATATATATTACTTATTATTTTTTTAATATAAAAAGACTAATATTATATATTAAATAAAGAGAACTAGGTTTTTAAAACTTATAAGGATAAGGAATGTTAATTTTTTTAATTAAAATAAAGTAATTATATTAAATTATAATTAGGAGAAGTTAATTATAAATGAAATGAAGTAATATTTAGTGGATTATAGAAAGGAAAGAGAGAAGAATTAATAGGATATAAATTAGAATAAACATTTTTCTACTTCTAGTTATAATAAATTTATAATTATAATGAAAATGATATTAAAAGATCCTATAAGTTATAAGAGAGGACTTTTGTATTTAAAGAATTAATTATAGTAATCAAGTAAATAAGTGAAAAGCTATATATTTATAGTCTAAGATTATTTAAATAAATATTTTGTTTTTTGGATAAAGTTTTAATTCTATCCTTCATATATTAATAAATATATCCTAACTTCTCTAAGTCTAAATAACACTTTTATTTCTATAGATAATTTAATAAGAATTATATTGAATGTTACTATAAGTCTAATAAAATCTCCTACTACTAATAATTTATATACTTTAAATAATAATTAGTATTATTAGTAAAAATATAGAATTAGAAACTTTTTATTTACTTTTTAGACTTATAGATTAAGATAAATATAGTTCTAAAAATATCTTCTAAGAGTTAGTTCTATTAAATATATTTTAAAGACTATGATGATTTTTCTCTACTTTATATAACTATATATAATAAGTAGTCTAAAGATTCTAATATTAATATTAGATTTTTCTAGAAGGAATTTCCTTATTAATCTAAATTAGAAGGGCTAAAAATAGTAGAATATTTACTTAGCTACTTCTATATTATATTTATTAGAGATAAGTATATTATAAGTTGATATAATTATATAGAATAAGTAATTAGACTATATAATCTTATTAATTAGATTGAACAATAAGAAGTATTAATTTAAAAGACTTAGTTAATAGACTTTACTCAAATTATATAAGATTATATAATAGATATTTTAATTTACTATATAGATATAAATAATAATTCTAAAGAAGAAGTTAGGTAATATAATTAGTAATAAATAAATAAATATTTTATATTCTTATTTCTTTTATATGAATAAAGTAATATAGTAATCTAAATAGGTCTCTTAATAGACTAATAGTAAAGCTATATATAGTATTATAATATATAATAAGTTAATAAGTACAAAGAACATAGATTTATAACTATCCTAAGCTTTATAGATTGATATATAAGAAAAAATAAAAGAGAGTTATAATATTTAATAGTTTCATATATATATTATATATTCATCATATACTATTCTAAATAGGTACTAGTATCAATACTTTTTAGTTGAATATAATACGTTTCTATTATAATTAGAATTCAATTCAAAATATATAATTATAAGTATCTAATAAAGAGTTAATAGGTTAAATTTGCCCAGAGATTTTATAGCTTATTGCTACTTAGTAAACTACTTATATGAAGTAAAGGAATATAAGATGTATAAGAGGTAGATTATTAATATAATAATAAAGTCAATAAGAAGGATTATATAGTAAGAATATGAAGCTACTTCTTTGAATATTTTAAAATTAATATTCTAAAGAAATACCTACTTATTATAATATTAGAAGTAGCATTTAGTTTTACTCTAATAAATTAGACGTAATTAATAATAAGGCTATTAGTAAAGTATTTATCAACTTCCCAGCTACTTATTAAACTTAATCTTTTCATAAAGATTAATACTAATATGATTTAGAATATTATTTATAGAAATAGTCTACTTACAATTAAAATTAAAAGGTTTCTATAGATATTCATAAGACGTTATATATAGAAAGATTGAAATATAAAGAAATTGTCCTATTTAATTCCTAGCTTTTATAATTAAAAAGGTAATAGAAAACTCAATTTTAATAAATTTAATAGAATTGGAGTTATAATTAAGTTATTAAATATAGAATTTAAATTAATATTAAATAATAAGTATTCTTTTTTAATATAAAACTAGTATCTCAATAACAAGTTTATATAACATTATTTCCTAAATTATTATAACATAAGCCTAGAGATTAATTCATAAGACTTTATAATATAATAAAAGATAGTTAAATAAGAAGTCTATTTTTAAAATACTGAAAATATACTATAAGTAATAGAATATCTGTAAGACTTTATAGGCTAATAAGGCTAAAAAAGTAACGCTAAATATATATATAAAGAAGGGAAGCTCTTATAGCTACCTATATAGCTAAAAGGCACCCTTATAGCTATAGCTTAGGCTGTTATATAATATAGCCCAAGTAGCTATAGGCTACCTTCTAATACTCCCCTTTAGGCTAAACCTAAAAACTACTAAAATATATAAAACTAGCCTGAAGTTTCTAAAATACTAGTTTTTAGCTAAAAACTCTAAATTTAAAGAGTTTTTAAAAGTAGAATACTTTTAGGATTAATAGTATTTAAGTTCTTAATATATAGAGATATATATATATATAGATTTAG
>AMCV02000008.1:1125533-1147884 GCA_000350065.2 Colletotrichum orbiculare MAFF 240422
CTTAGAAAGTATTATATCTTATTAATAGATTAAATAAGTTATTATTACTTATAATAATAATATTAAGTAGATTACCTAAGTAGTAATAGAGGAGTAGTTAAAATTTAGTATAAATAATAATAATACTCAA
Source organism: Colletotrichum orbiculare MAFF 240422 (assembly GCA_000350065.2). Lineage (NCBI taxonomy): Eukaryota > Fungi > Ascomycota > Sordariomycetes > Glomerellales > Glomerellaceae > Colletotrichum > Colletotrichum orbiculare. Next base: position 1,125,664 of record AMCV02000008.1, read on the forward strand.
ACTATTATAATAATAGCTAAATTAGATATAATTCGCTAGAAAGTTAACTTTTAGATACTATTCGTTATATAGAGATTATAAGTTAGCTTATATTAATAATAGAGAACTTTTATATTAATAGTATAAAGTCTTATTTTAGGGATAAATAAGACTTAATCTAAAAGATATTGAAATCATAGATTTTAAGGTTATAATAAATATTTAAATAAAATACCTAAAGTTAGTAGTAATTAGATATCTTGAGATATTCAAATTATATATAGCTATAAAAGTATAAGGGTATAAAGGTATAAGGTTATTATAAAAAGAGTTATTAGTTATTTATTATTAAAAAGGTTAATATAAGGTAGGTATACTAGCTATAGATATAAGAAGTTTACCTTTAGATTAACTAGAAGCTAGTTATAGTAGTTAGTAGGGGGGTAGGAAAGCTGAAGTTATACTTTAGGAGGTAATATATCTACTAATAGTTATAGTAGAAAGCGAGCTATCAGCCCCTCCTATTTAATATATTATTAAATTTACTTAAACGATATATTAATAAGTATAAGGTTAACAAACTCTACTTCTATAAAGGTTAAAGTAATAATTATTTATTTCTTAGATTTCTAAATAATAAGTGATTTAGTAAAGTAGATAATATAGCTGTTAGTAGTTATATATAATAGTTTATTATTAGTAAAAGTAGTATTTGTTATAATTTAGAGGCTTAGATCTATTGTAAGATTTATTCCTCTCAATATAATACTATAATTAGTAGTATTAATGAAGTATTAAAAGAAATATTTAATAGTATATTAATAAATAAGAGAGGGGTTAGTATTTACTTAGTATAATTTATTTATAATATAAGTAATATCTAGTTAAGTATTAGTAGGTAACTAATTGAAGTAGCTAGTTTGCTCTATATAGAACTAGTAAGATTAATTATTATATTTATTTTTTAATTATATTATTAGAAGGTTTTTATTAGTAGGAAGAAGGATTTTAATAGTATAAAGTTTATAATAGCTAAAATAGTATAGACTAAAGTTGATATATTTATATTAGGATAGGAAGATCTTTATAGTATTATAGTAGATGTAAAATCCTAAAAGTTAAGTAGTCATATTAAGAATTTTAAGAGGGTATATAGCTTTGAGTATTTTATAAATTTTCTTCATAATTTTAAATATAAGGGTAGTTATAATATTATGGTTAATATATATAAAAGTATAGAAATTAAAATTCTTATTAATAAAGAGGTAAATCTCCCCCTTGATAAGTATGAAGCTAATCTTTTTTACTTTAGCTATAATAAGTTAGAATTATTAAAAGGACTTTTTATAGAAGTTATATAGAGTTTTAAAGAATAATTAACCTCTATTTATATTATGAGAGTTATTTATAGGTTGATAAATATAAATTTAAATATTTTGAAGTATTAGAGTAGTAAGAAAGGTGGTATTGAAATTATATATTTTATATAAGAGATAGTAGAATATAATAATAGTAAAGAAGAAGTATATAATAGTAGTAATTATAATAATAGTGTAGACTTCTTAAGATAACTAGTTATTTATTTTATAGTTATTATAAATAACTTATTAAGTTTTAAAATTTATAATAGTACTTGAAATACTAGTTTTAGTATTAAAAATTTATATATTTAGAGGCATTTTAGTATTAAAAGGCTTATTAATAATATAGAAGGTCTCTTTAGTAACTATCTAATTGATTTTAGTATTATATATAGGTTTTTAATAAGAGAATTAAAGAAGACCTTTTTTTACTTCTTTAATAGTATAAAGGATAAAATAATTTAGAAGAAGAACTTTTAATAGTATTATAGTAATAAGAAGACTAATAGTAATTAGAATATTTAGATTAATATATATATTAGTAGTAAGGTAGGCTTTCTTCTTATTATAAAGGTAGAGATTATAGGTTTTATAATAATAGCTTAGTAGTTTTATTATAGTAGTATAATAAAGATAACTTGAAGTAGAAATAGTAAGTATATTAATTAGCTCTATTATTAGTAGATTAGTATTAAGATCTAGATAATTTAATTCTTATTTCTAAATAGTATTTATAAAGTTATTATTTCTTTTATTACTTATAATATTAATAGGTTCTAGATAAGTAGTAGTAATAAGAGGAAGTAGGTTTTTTAATAGTAGAGTTATATATTCTATAGTATTAGTATTATTAGTTTAATATATTTTTAAAGTAATTTCTTCTCTTTTAATAAGGAGTCTTCTATAGTAGTAGTATTTTAATTTAGGATTTAATTAGAATATTAGATCTATAAGTTAGGTTTATTAAATAGAATATTATAATTAATATTATTAAGTTTAATATAATTATTAAGAAGGTGTAAAATAGTTTTATTAGGATTTTTATAAAAGTAAATATTATAATAGTAAAAATCTTTCTTTATATTAGAGATATAAATATAATAGATATAGTTATATAAAGAGTTATAATTAATAAGAAAGCTTTTTATAATATATATTTCTATTTCAATAGTAGAAGAAGGGTACTTACTTCTTTCTTTATAAATATAAGTGTTGAAAGGTAGGTAGGCAGGTAGCTTATATCTAGTAAAGTGATACCTTACTTTAAAAGTATATATACTTAATATTCTCAGGGAAAGAGTATATAGTATAAAAGAATGAATAATAGTTATATTCAGTAAAAGAGTATTATAGTTAGTTAATCTAATTACATACTAAAAGAAAGCATAAAAGCCTTCTTTTATAGTACTACGCTTAGTTCTAGAATATTCTAATTAGTAATTATTAGAATATTCTAGTATACAGACTTACGTTAGTAATTACGTATACAAACATTAATTACTAATAAATATCCTATAAAAGAACGAAGTAGAATATTCTACTAAATATTCAATAGTAAGTCGAGTACTACTATAAAGTAAACACCTATAGCCTAATATTTTAATACCCCCTCTTTTACCTTATAGTAGTAAAAGATAAATAAAAAAGTAAGTAACTAGTACCCTATAAAAACAATACCTAAACAAGTACCCTATAAAACAATAAATACTATAAGTAACTAATCTAGATACTCTATAAAAAGTATTAAAATACTAATAACAATCTATAATACCTAAAAAGATATACCCAAATTTAAATATTATATCAGGCTACTATAGAGAAGGGGGGCACCAGGGGGCTACTAAAGCCCCTATATACTAGCCTTAGCTACTAGAATAATAGATATTCTAGTAACATAAGGCTTAAATATAAATATAAAGCTATAGTTAAGTAAGGGGAAGGCTAAGTTTGAATAGTTATATAATATAATATATATCTATTAAGAGATCTTATTACTTAATATAAACCTAGCTTAATATATTTAAACTTCTACTTACCTTTAGGTTTACTAACTAGTAAGACTATAATAATACTATATTAGAAACTTATTACTTAAATAACTTAGAAGTCTAAACCTAGCTTAATAGGAAAACTAACTCCTATAGCTACTAATAATAATATTAATAAACTAGAAGAATAATTACCCCTTTAGAATAATAGTAATCTTTCTAAAACTAATTTAGACTAATTAATTAAAAAAAAAGTAAAGAAGTTAAAAAAGAAGTAGAAATTAGAAAAATTAGTAATATTATATAAAGGAGAAAATCTAGAGGAAGGGAGTATTAGAAAGTCTTCTATTCTTATACCTAATTTTCAGAGATAAAAAAGAGATTTTTTAATTAAATAATTAGCCCCTATTAAGTATTAAAAGGGTAGCTAGTTAGATTTTAATAACTTCTTATTTAAATTATAAAGATAGTTTAATTTAGCAGAAGATAATTTTACTATAGATAAAGATAAAGTCTAATATATAGGTTTATATTTAGAAAGTATTATATCTTATTAATAGATTAAATAAGTTATTATTACTTATAATAATAATATTAAGTAGATTACCTAAGTAGTAATAGAGGAGTAGTTAAAGTTTAGTATAAATAATAATAATACTCAAACTATTATAATAATAGCTAAATTAGATATAATTCGCCAGAAAGTTAACTAATCTTACTAATAATTTATGAATATATATAAGTTTCTTAAAATAGAATACCCTAATATCTAATTAAAGAAACTCTAAATTATTAATATTATTAACTACTTATTACTCAAATTAAGACGTATAATTATAAATAGAAGCCTACTAGCTATATATTAAGAATTAAATTATATAGCTAAAAAAGTAGAAATAGTTAAGTAATCTCTAGGTAAGTCTATCCTAGTAGAATTTATATTTAGAATACTAAAGTAGAAGAATTATAAACTATTAGTTATATAAATAGTTATTTTAACTTAAGAAATAAGTAGAGAGAGCTAGTTGAGAGAACTATTTCTTATAGTTACTTTTTCACTTAAGATTAAGTAAGAAGGGATCTTATAGCCCTAAATAACTATTCTCTAAAATCTACCTAAATACTATAATTATAAAAAGATAAACTATAGATTATACTAATATAATAAGGATACTTATTATACTTATAAAAAGCCTGGGTATACTAAAAGACTTTATTATATTTTAGAGATAAAAGCTAATAGTATTTATATCTTATAAAATCTAAAGCCCTACTAATACTTTAAAATTGAGGTATTAGTCTATATAGGGAGAAGTTAGAAAAAGGGACACTTATTAATTTAGAAATTAATAAGAATATCTTAAGCTAAAAGATACTATATAATACTAAGCTTATAGAAGTTAGCTTAAGACTATAGATATTAGACTTCTAGGGAGGAATAGCATCTAAGTATAAAATATAGATTATAATTATAAAGATTATAGATAACTTTAATATAATATAAATAAAGTCTTATATATTCTAAATAAGTAATATTAGTAAATATAATATAATCTTAGGGATTTTTTAGAAAAAAGAAGTAAAATTTAATTTAGAATAGAAGACTCTAAATTAGACTTATTCCTTAGCTATTACTAATTTTAAATTAGTATATAAGGCTAAGGTAATTAATAAGGCTAATAAGTAATCTAAATATATATTAGTTATTTTAGCTATATTAGTATTAATAAAAGGAGAGTAGTAAGCTACCTAGTAATAACTTATAGGAGATCTAAATAAAAAAAAGGTTAATCTTAGTTAATTACTACTAGAATACTAAGAATAAGCTTATATTTTTAATATAAAGAAGGCTAGTATCCCTATAGAAGAAAGTACTTATATATATATAATAGAATTAGAGGAAGGTAAGGAGCTCTTATAAAGCTCTATCTACCCCTTTATAGAAAAAGAATTAGAAGAACTATATTAATACTTTATATTAATTCTTAAAAAAAGATAGATTAGAGTATTAAGGAGCCTTATAGAAATACTAATCTTATTTATCCTAAAAAAAATTAAATTAAAATTATATATAGACTATAGAAGTCTAAATAATATTACTATTAAGAACTATATATTACTACTACTTATTAGTAAGATTTTAGATTATTTAAAAAAAGCCTTATAGTTTATTAAACTAGATCTAAAAGATATATACTACTAAGTCTATATATAACTAGGAGATAAGTAGAAGATAGTATTCTAGATATAATATAAATATTTTGAATATTATATAATACTATTTAGTTTAATTAATATTCTAGTAACTTTCTAAGTATATATTAATAATACCTTAATAAGTTTTATAGATATTATATATATTATCTATTTAAATGACATCTTAATATTTACTAAGACTAAAGAAGACTATATAGAAGTAATAAGAGAAACCAATTATTAATTATAAGGCTTTATATTAATTTAGAGAAATATGAATTTTATATATAAATAATTAAATTCTTAAGTTTAATTATTTCTCTTAAAAGTATTATTATAGAAGAAGAGAGAATAGTAGTAATTAAAAAGTAGCTACTATTTATTAGTATTAGAAAAATCTAGATCTTCTTAAGGTTTATAGAATTCTATGAGAGATTTATTTAGAATTACTCTAAAGTATATATTAGACTTACTAATTAACTAACTAAATAGGTAAAAGGAGAAGATGTAATAATTCCTAGTATAATTAAAACCTTCAAGGATCTATAGGATAGGTTTATTTAAATACTAATTTTATAATATTTTAATCTAATTTTTCTAATTTATATAGAGATAAATACTTCTAACTTTACTATAGGAGTAATAGTTATCTAATTAGAAGAAGGATAGTAATAACTATTAATTTACTTCTTATAGAAATTAAGAAAAATAGAATTAGAATAGTATACTAGAAGCCAAACTACTAGTTATTCATAAGGAAGTATTTATATAGAAATACTATTTTTTATAAATATAATATAAAGTTACCTTTATTACTAATTATTTAAATTATTAATATCTAGTAGTGAAATCCTAACTAAATAGCTATTAGGTAAAACTCCTTTAAGATATATTATTATTTAATTATATTATTAGCTATTCGTTAGAAAAGTAAAACTTAGTAGATAATCTATTAAGATAATTAGATTATTAACTTATAGAAAGAGAAACCTAAAGAGTTAGAAGTATTTTTTTAAAAGACTTCTTAAACTAGTTTTTAGATAGAATAATAATAATATCCTTTTAGAACTAAAAGTTAATAGTAAACCTAGAAAATATTATTCTAAAGAAACTAGAAGGGATATTAGAAGAAGAAATTTAATAAGTATAAAGAGAGATTATTATTAAGAAAAAAAAAGTTATATTAGAAAGGCGATAGCTAGTCTATTGATAAAAAAGGAAAGATAAGGTTCTAAAGTAAACTAGTTATTTTAGATAGATATTAATTTTAAATTAACTTATTAATAATTTTTTATAATATACTTTTAGAGAGGTATTTAGGTATTACTAAGATACTTAAGAGGTTAGAATAAATATACTAATAGGAGTCTATCAGAAAGGATATTATAGAATATATATTAAGATATATAATAAACTAGTAATTAAAACTTTAATATTACTTCCTATATAGTAAATTAGTATTTCTACTAATACCTATTAGCTTATAGTAATATATTAGTATAGACTTTATTACTAAATTACTTAAGTTAATTAGATTTTTACAGAAAAACTATAATAATATATTAGTAGTAGTTAATTAATTTATAAAATATATATTCTATTTATTAATAAGAGAGTTTCTAATAGTAGATAAATTAGTAGCCTTCTTATTAAATAATATCTTCTTTAAGTATAGAATTCTTTAAACTATTATATTTAATAGAAATTTGCTATTTACTAGTAGATTTTAGGTTTTTATTACTTACTTACTAGTTATTAAGAGGAAATTAAATATAATATACTATTTATAAACTAATAGGTAAATAGAATAATAAAATTAGAATATAGAATACTTCTTAAGAGTAGTAGTTAATTTTAACTAAGATGATTAAGCTAAATAGTTACCTATAGCTAAATTTATTTATAATACTTCAGTTTATAATACTACTAGAGTTGTATTAGTAGACACCTTAATAAATCACTCGCTAAGGGGATTTTATAATAGCTCTCTAGAAAGTATTAAATTTAAAGTAGTCTATATAGTAGAAGAAAGGGTAAGATACTTCTAATTATATTAATAGTAGCTAAAAGTTTTAGTAGAAGAAGTAAATAAAAAATATACTAAGTAGTATAATAAGAGAAAGAGGTAGTTAGACTTTAAAATTAGTAATTATATATTACTATCTATTAAGAATATTTAATAAAAGTAACTAGCTAAAAAGCTATTTAATAAATATTTAAAACTATTTAAAGTAGTATAAGTAGTTAATAGGAGTTAAGTATTTAAACTTAATTTAAATAAGAAGTATAAGATTTATAATATCTTCTCCCTATTATAATTAGAAAAATATAAAAGTAATCTACTAGTATTTTAAATAATCTTTATTAAAAACCTAGGAGATAATATATATAAGGTTAATTATATAGTAGATTATAAAAAACTATAAAGAAACTATTAGTATTTAGTTAAGTAGAAAGAGTATAAAATAGAAGAAAATTTATAGGAACCTTAGTAAAATATATTATTAGAACTAAAATTAGAATATAAAAAAAGTCTCCTAGGGATTACTAGTAAGTTATAAGAGGAGTAGTATATTTAGGTTATTAATAAAATAAAACTAGGAAGCTTATATTAACCTAAAGGCTAAAGAAAAAATATAGTAAAACCTAAAAGTAATAATTAATCCCTAAAAGGAGAAAATATATAGAATATTAAGAGGGGAATAAAAAGGTATTAGATTACTTAGTATTATTATTATTACTTTCCTTATTATTATTATTTCTATTTCTATTACTTTCCTTATTATTATTATTATTACTAAGCTACTTAGAAGCCTTAAGGGTTAGAAAATACAAATTAAGAATATTAATATACTAAAAAAGTAATATTAGTAAGTAGGGGGTTACTAGGGGGATACTAGAAAGATAGAAAGATATTTATAATATAAAAATAAGTTAAAGATTATTCTAGAAAAATAGTCTAAAAGCCTATAAAAGTAGTAGTCTATATTTTAATAATATGAGTTTATACCTCCTAAGCCTACTAGAAGGTAGTAATAGCCTTTATACTTCTTTTTAAGAAGTAGTTATATTATAAAGTAGTAGTAGTTATAATTTTAGTAGTTATAAGCTGGTGTTTATAAGTTAGTTATTCTATTTCTTTATTTTTAGCCTTATACTTAGTATTAGACTTATTAGTATAAGAGGCTTTAGTTTAAAAGGTTTTATAAGTAGTAATTTAAACCTTCTTGAGATCTTTTTATACTAATAATTAGTAGGAGAATATTAAGAGATAATAATATAGGTTTCCTACTTTAATATTATAAATAGCTATAAAAAGGTTAGTTTTAGATAAAAAATCGTTAAAAAGATAGTATAGAATAAAAACTATAAGAGTAGTAATATAAGTAGCCTAAAGAGATATCAGAATATACTTTATAGCTATAAGAATAGCTTATAAGAAGAAAAATAGAGATATATTAGAATATACTCCTTACTATATATAATAATATAATAAGAATACTTATTATTAATATCTAATATAATTAGTAGAAATAGGAAAAAAAAGTAGTAGAAATATACTAATAGTCTTATAGTAAAAAAGGGGAATAAGGGAGTAACTAGTTAGTTTCTAAATAGTTATAAAGTAGAAGTAGTAGTAATAAGAGACTTAGTATATAAAGTTATTACTATTATTATTATTATTAGTTAGAAAGGTATAAGGGGTATATAATAACTTAGCAGCTCCTTTTTTTAAAGTAATAACTCCTTTTTAAGTAGGAATAAGAATAAGGGGAAGAAGTATTAGGAGAATAAGAATAAGAGTAGTAAGAATAGTAAGAATAGTAGGAGTAGATATTATAATTATTATTATTATTATTTTTAATAATTTAGAAATAAAGTTATTAATAAAGGAGAAAATAATGGCGACTTATAAATAAGATTGAAAATTTAAATAATAAAAAAAACCTTCTCTTAATTAAAAATAGTTAAAAGTTTCTTTAGAATAAAGAATAGTAAAATTAATAATAAAGAAATTACTTATAAATTACTAAGGGGGGATAATAAGAGTAGTAAAAAGAATAATATTAATCTCTAGAGCTAGAAGAATTATAAAATATATACTACTTTAACCTAGCTAGTAAAAATAGTATTCTATAGAATAAGTAGGAATAAGAGACTTATAAATTACTATTAGGAGAAATTTTATATAATTTCTATAAGAATTAAAATACTATAATTATAATAGATATAAAATCCTTATAGTTAAAAATAAGGAAGAAGTCTTTCTAGTATTTCTATAACTAAAGAAGACTAATTATCCTATATAAAAACCTTAGATTAATTAGAATATAACTATAGTTAGAATATATCTTAAGAAGCTAATATTAACTAGGACTTAATATTAAGAAGCTAAGATATAAAATTTAGAATAAATACCTAAGTCTTAATTAAAAAAGAATACTAGAAGAAGAATAGAATACTACTACTTTATACTAATATCTTAGTAGTTAGGTCTTAAAGATAAAACTTCTAAGAAGGAAGATTATATTAGACTATTATAGTGAAAGAAGGTATTAAGGGGCTACTAAAGCCTCTATATACTAGCTTTAATTACTAGAATAATAGATATTCTAGTAATATAAGGCTTAAATATAAGTGTAGAGCTATAGTTAAATAAGGGGAAGGCTAAATTTAAATAATCACATAGTATAATATATACCTATTAAGAAATCCTATTACTTAGTATAAACCCAGCCTGACATATTAATACTATAATATAAAATAATAATACTAAAAATAAACTAAAAATATTAGTAAAATTACTAAGTACTTATAGTACTAGTAAGGCCTATAAGCCTAAGAAATTCAGTAAATTTAAAATTAGGAAGAAGTTTAATAAGTCTATCAGCAGGTATTTCAGAAATTAATAAATATCAAACTTCTATATTACTAAATAAAACTTCTTACCGGGTAAAAAAATAATCTATAACTATATATTTAATACACTAGTAGTACTCTAAATTATAAACTAAAGCTAAAACCTTACTATTATTAGTATAAATAGTTAAGAGTTTTATAGGAATATTTAGCTTTATAAAAAAGCTTTATAACCACTTAGCTTCTCTAATAGTCTCCTATAGATTATTAAATTCAACTTCAGTAATAAATAAAACTACTATAGACTATTTTTTCAATTTCCACAAAATAAGACTACTATTTATAGTAAATAAATAGCCTCTAGTAGATTTTTAAATACTATAGCAACTAGCCCAATCTAAATCAGTATAGCCTACTAAATTTATAATAAGGCTCCCTCTATAAGTAAGTACTAAATCAGTAGTAGTAGATAAGTATCTAAATATACCTATAACTATTTTCAGTAGTTTTTCAATAAGTTTATATAGAAACCTACTAATAAAAGTTATTAAAAAAGCTAAGTTAGGCCTAGTTATAACTATAGTATACATAAAGCTACCGACTAAGTACTAATACTACTATAATAAATCTTTTTTAAAGCTATAATTAGGATTTTCTTCCATAAGAAATAAATCCTTTAAAACCCTAAAATTAAAAAGGAATTTAGAAAATCTTATAATAATTAAATTATTCTCAAATAATAACTACTTAATATAGTAAGCCTGAGATACCTATAGAACTTTTTAGACTTAATTTCGAGTTATATTAAGCCCTAAAAAATGTAATATCTCTCTTAAGTCTTCTATATTAATAAATCTTCTAAGGGAAGATTTAAATTTAGTTATAATAGTTAGATTCTTTCTAAAAATTAAAAAATCATCCACATAAATAACTAAATAAATAGAATCTTTAAAACTATTATTATAATAAGTAGCCTTATTAGATTTTAAAAGTAAAAATCCTAAATCCTATAGAATTTTCCAAATTTTCTTTTACTACTATCTAGAGTTCTATTTAAGTCTATATAGAGCTTTAAGTAGTAATAAAACCTGATCTATAGTAAGGTCAAACCCTATAATATTTAAATTAGGAAATCTTTCGAAAAATTCAATAAGGGGTAGTTAAGAGATTTCAATATAAATCTCTTCCTCTAAATCCCTATATAAAAAAGCTCTAACTATATTAATATAGTAAATCTCCTAGTTTTTAGCTATAGCTATAGCTAAAAGGGCTTTAAAAATAACTAGATTAAAACCTATAGCAAAAGTCTAGAAATAATTTATACCATATTTTTACTAAAAGCCTTTAGCTACTAACTAGGCCTTATATTTATTTATAGTTCTATCTAGATTAAACTTACACTTAAAAACCCATCTTATAGCTATAGGTTTTTTTATAGGATTTGTATTATAAAGCTATTTAGTAGCAACAGCCTTAAAAACCCCTCGATTAATTAGCTAGCTAATTTTAGTATAAATAGCCTTAAGCTAATTATCTCTTTTAGTACTATTCAGAACCTATTTTAATATTTAAAACTCTAAATAAGTAGTAAAAGTATAGAAAACCTTCTAAGAAGTAAGACTTCTATAATCGCTATAATAAGCTCTAAGTTATTAATACTAGAGTTTGAAATAGTAGAAAGTACCCCCCCTACTATAATATTAATAAATCTAAAATAAGCTATAAATACCAATCTAGATTTATAAAATCTAGTGAGTATAAAAATAAGAGTGATTTTAGAAGTATCCTTATAGGATATAAAAGAGCCTTCTTCTATAAAAATAGTAAATTTATCACTATTTTTACATTTTTCAGAAAAATAGTATATTAAAACTTTAGTATTTATAAGCTTTAAGTCCCCTAGGTTAGACTTATTATTTTTTTCTAGAAAGAAAAAATCTAGTAAAATTTATATAGGGGTAACTAAAAGTCTTATTATAGTAGTTAAATCAACTAATTTAACTACTATAAATATAATAATATCTTAAATATAGAAAAATAGCCCTTCTAAAAGTAAAATAGTATAAGTTTTCTCTATTAAAACCCTATTAGTACGCTTTATAATACTATTTTGTTTAGAAGTATAAAGTACTAAGGCTTCTATAATAATACCCCTTTTTTTGGTATAACCCTCTAAAAGTTTAGAATTAAATCCTCAGCTATTATTAAGGCGTAAAATATTAGGATAAATCCCTAATTGAGTTTTATAGTATTCTAATTAAGCTATAATATAGCTAAAAATTTCATCTTTTTTAGCTATAAAACCTATAGCTCTATAGGAGCTATAATTATTAGTATAAGGAATAATATAATTATTCCCTATATTATTAGTAAGGCTTATTTTGATTGAATTAATATAGATTTAATAAAATAATTCAATAGCCTTATTATAGCTAATTTTTAATTATTACCTTATAATTTTACTTTTAGCATAATCAGAACACTATAAATCAGCCTCTTTTAATTAATTTATAAGTATCCCTTTTATAATTTTAGCTATTTTAGCTAAAAAGGGATAACTAGGATACCCTAAGCGACAATACTACTCCATAATAATAGTAGTTAATTTAGTTTTAAATTTAGAAGCCTAGTTAACTATAAAAGCCTCAAAATCTATTATAAAGCCTTCTATAACTTAAATAGGGCTCTATAATTTAGCAGATAAATTAACTAAATTTTCAGAAAGCTCTATATTATAGTTAGTAGATATTATAAACCCTATTAAACCATAATTAGAATTATCTATAAATTTAGTCGATTTTAGTATAGGTATAATAGTTATACTATATTTTTAGAAAATTTCTTTTTATATTTTCTAAAAGAACTGAGAATTATAGTAGCCTTTAGTAAGTAGAAGCTCTATAAGCTCTTTTATAGCTATAGGTAAATAGAACCCACATTATAAATTTAGAGCTATAAAAAGGTTGCCTTTAGTATTATATAAGATATTATCCCTAATAAAACCACTCTTATTATAGTATAATACTCCAGAAAAAATATTAATTAGAGATTCTAGAATATAAAAAGTATTAGTTAATTTTATAAGATTTATAGAACTTATAGTAAATAGGTAGTTCTATAGTACTTAGACTAAAGGGATTTATAAAACCCCTACCTATAAATACAGGGGCTAGGTTCTATAAGGTATCTATTTTAATGAAAAACTAAAAACTATTAGCTATATAAATAGTAGAGCCTATATCATAAAACTAGCAATTTTTATTAGAGTGAAATACTATATTTTCAGGCTTCTTAGAAGGCTTAGAAGGCCTTTTAGTACCTAATAATGAATTTTTCTAATAAATAGTACTTTTAGGTATTATAAAAACCTTATTTATAAAGCTTTTAGGCTTTATTTCAGTCAATATAACTAAAGATATAGAAGTTGTAAAAGCCCTAGAGGTAGGTTTTTATTACTTATTAGAAAGCTTCAAATCTTTCGAATAATCCTTTCAGTAGGATTTTCCTTCTTTAACGCGTTTTTTAGTACTATAAATAAGGCTTTTAGATCTATTTTTAGATTTTTTAGATCTTTCAGAAGGATTAAGTATAGTAGACCTTCTAAAAAGCTTTTTAGTAAAGCTGTTTTATATAGGAGTATTAACTTCCCTATAGTTTTTATCTAAAATATTAAGTATAAAAGCCTATAAAATAGGAGGCTTTTTTAGCCTTAAATTAGACTTTTAACGCTCTAACTATATAGGGTAAAAACGCTATAAAACTACTATAAAAATAGTTTTTTAATTAATATTAGTTATATTAACGCCTATAATAGCTAACTTAGATAAGTAGCTTTTAAAAATACTAATAAATTTAGTAAGAGAGCTATAATTTTCGAATTTTATAGTGTGAAATTCGAGATATAACTATTATTATAATATAGGACTAATACCTTTATAGCTAGCCTTTAAAGTAGTTATAACTAAATAGGGGTCTTATAAATTAAAAATAAGGCTTAAAGGCTCTATAGTAACGTTTTGTTATATTAGTAATAAAGCCTGAACTTTTTATTCCTTAGTTATAGCTTTATAAGCCTCCTTATTTTCAAAAAAATCGAATAATTTTAAAAGCTTAAAATAAAACTTTAAGGAATAGAACTAGGTAGACTAGTTTTCAGTACTTATTAGCCTCTATTTTTTAGGTATTAAATAGCTTATAATAACCTTAATAATATCAGCCATAGCTATAAATATAGTATATTTTTAGCTAAAAAGCTTCTAAAAGTAGCTAAGAATATAGCTAAATAGTAAGGTTAAAATACTACTTAATAGCTAAGTAGTATTATTAATATAGAAGATCGGTTTTTTCAATTTTTAAAAAGTCGATTCGAATAAGTCGAATAAGTATCTTATAAAGAAAGTAGGGTAATATTGAAATAATAACTCTAGGATTACTAGTAAGCAAAAAAAAGAGGTTTTAATAAATAAATATATATAATATTACTATATTAATTATTATATTAGCCAATATAAATGGTTGAATTTTTTCCAGATATAACGGATAATTCAATTATTAAGTTTCAAATAATTCAATTAAGAAGATCTCAAGATTTAATAGAATAATATAAATAATAAAACCCTAAGCTTATAACCTATTAAAAAGTAAATAGGCAGTTAGCCTATATCTAGTAAAATAATACCTTACTTTAAAAGTATATATACTTAATATTCTCAGGGAAAGAGTATATAGTATAAAAGAATGAATAATAGTTATATTTAGTAAAAGAATATTATAGTTAGTTAATCTAATTACATACTAAAAGAGAACATAAAAGCCTTCTTTTATAATACTACGCTTAGTTCTAGAATATTCTAATTAGTAATTATTAGAATATTCCAGTATACAGGCTTACGTCAGTAATTACGCATGCAAACGTTAATTACTAGTAAGTACCCTATAAAAGAACGAGGTAGAATATTCTACTGAATATTCAACGGTAAGTCCAGTACTACTATAGGGTAAACACCTATAGCCTAATATTTTAATAATAAGTAATATATCTAAATATATAGATATACTTAATATATAGAGGCTTATAATCCTTAGCTAGGTTTAACCTTTTTATTATAATCTTATAAAAACTAAGTATCTTCTTATTAATTTAAAATAGGAAGTTGAAGATCTAAATAGTAGTATTAAGAGTATAGTCTTAGAGTTCTTTAAATAGATTATTATTAATAAGTATAGTATAAGTTATTTTAATAATAGTCTAATTAGTATATTTAATTATTTTATTTATTAATAATATATAAATAGTAGCTAGGTTAAGTTGAATATTCATAAAGTAGGGGTTTCTAAGTATTCTTTTAAGTTTTAAAGTATTATTATAAATCTATACTTTTATAGTTAATATAGTTATATTAGTAAAAGTATTGTTAAACTTATTAATAACTTTAAGTATAATATTATAATAATAAGTATTAAGTAAAATAAGTTAGTAGTAACTATTATAGTAATTAAGAAAATAAAAGGTATATTTCTTACTTATTATTAATCATAGTTTAATCTTAATAAAGTTAAAATAAACCTTTTTATTTATCTAAGTAAGGGGGAAAGAAGTATTATAACTGATAATTTCTATAGATTTAGCAAAGTAGTATACTTTATAAGAGAAGGAGTTGATTTCTTCTTAAGTAAATTATATATTTATATAGTAATAGGTTTCAATAATTTATAATAAATAGGTATAGATAAAGTATTAGTATATTATTTTAAATATAAGATATATTTTCATTTTAATTCTAGTTAATCTAAGAGTAGTATTAATAAGGATAGTAGTATTATTAGATATATTAATAATATAGATATTACTTATTTAGTAGACTTTAGTAAGGTTTTAATAAGATTATATATTAATAAGGTTTATAATATAATAATTATATTTAATATAGTTTCTTTAAAATTCATTTAGGTTGAATAAATTAATAAAGCTAAGAAGGTTATATTTAATATTTTTTATAGTTAAGTTAATAGTCTTAGAGGGGTTTATAAGATTTTCTATTTGAAAAAAAATAGTATTTATATTTTTTAGTCTTACTAATTTATTATTAGTAGTAGTAAAGGGTTAGAGGTTATTATAAATATTATATAATATAAAGAAAGTAAGGTTATTAAAGATTAAATTAGAATAACTTAAGTCTATTATAATATCTAAATTTATAATAGCTTTATTATTAATTATAGTATTTACTACTTTAAGTATTATTAATAGTTTTTGAATAGTAAATCTAGTAATAGTTAAATTTCTAATAATTCCTATAGATTTCTTAATAAAAATCAATAAGGTTAATATTAAGGTTGTTATATTAGTATAATCCTTACTATATAGATATTTTGTAGTATAAGTTATAAGTTATTTATAATATTTATAATCCTAGGGATGAGATCTAAATAAGTAATCTAATATTTTAAAACTAAATAACTTTTCTTATAATAAGGATATTTATTATCTTTCTTCTTAGTAAGAATATTATTTAAAATATTATTTAATAAATTGTTACTATTAGTAGTAATTCTTTTATAGTATAAGGTAAGACTTATTTTTTAGTTATTATCTTAGGTAAAAGTATAGATAGTTTTAATAATACTAGCTTATTTAGGCTTCTTATTATTATTAGTATAATACTTATAAGTATTAAATAATTTTAATTTAAAATAGTTAAGAAGTATAATAGTTTAAAAATAATTAGTATTCTAGCTATAGAGGCTTATAATATAAATATATAAATACTAAATGTATTTAAAGGTATTGTGAAGAGTTTTATAGTTATTAATATTACTTTTAGCGAATTTATTAATAAAAGTATTAATAGTATTTTTAGAAATCCTAGGGATATATTTCTCTAGTATTCTTATAAGTATATAAGGGTTATTATTATTAGTCTAATTAGTATTAAGTAGTTTATTAAATAGTATATTATATAATGAGATAAGTAAGTTATATATTATATTATAATTATTTTATTATATTATATATATTAGTATATTAGTAGTAGGCTTAGCTATATTAGAATTAATATACTTCTTTACTTAGTTTATTTAAAGTATTATATTAATTAATATATACTATAAGGATTAATTAGACTTACTTTTTAACTTTAAGATAGATAATATAACTATATTATAATTAGAATAATTAGTTATAGTAAGATTTAAAAGCTATAAGATATATAGTTGAAAATATTGTTATTTTTAAAATTATTTGAAAAATCGATTGGAGAGTAGGGGAGGGACTATTTAGTTTAGGAATATCGATCTATTGCTTAATTAGGGGTATTTTTAAAATAGAAAAGAGATACTACTTTACTTATAAGTAATAAATTAATAATAGCTTAGACTTATAACCTATAAGACCTTATAGGCTAATTAGGCTAAAAAGGTAATACTAAATATATATATAAAAAGGGGAAAATCTCATAGCTACTTATATAGCCGAGGGGCGCCCTTATAGCTATAGCCTAAGCTGTCACGTGACGTAGCCTAAGTGGCTACAGGCCACTCCCTTATAATATCTAAACTTTTAGAAATTTAGAATACTTTTCTATTTAAATTTATAAAGTAGGCTTATTATTAAGTAGATACCTAAGAAAGTAAATATATAATATATTAAAAGTAGTTATAATACTAATAGCAATTTACTCGAGTATAAGTAGTAATTAATAAATAATTTATTAATAAATCTATAAAAAGTTAATATTACTATATTTTTTCTTAGTAATAGTAATATCTACTAAGTTAACTTTATAAGTAATTAGATAATAGGGAGGATGTTGTATTCTAATTCTATATAGAAAGATTCTAATAACAATTGTTCTATTAAAATAGTGAAATTAATTACTATGATTCTATATTAATATAAAAGCTTGATCTAATGTAATTAAACTACTTCAAATTAATATCTAAATAGAATCAATAGACTTTTAATATAATTAGTTTACTTCTAGATTTTAAGTAATAGAATAATTTAAAGTATTTATTTAGAATAAAGTATTTAATATTATAAATTCACTAAAACTTTTAATAGAAAAGTAATATAAATATGAAGATGAGACTTTTTTAGTTGTATATGAATTATTAGTAATAAGTAAATATTTTAGACTTTATAATAATATCTATAAAAACCTATTAATATAAAGATTAATTTAGATTTATAAGGAATATAAGATAATTAGTTACCCTTTATTCATCTTTAATAATACCTTGCTATAAGTATTAAAACAAATTTATAAGGCTGAATACAAGTTAGATAATTATTATAATAATATTAAAAGTATTAGGATTAGAAAAGTTAATATTAAGACTTAAAAAAATGTTATAGAATAAGACTTACTAGATTAACCTAACTTTAATATAAATACTATATTAGAATTCCTAAAATAGACTATAAGTATATATTCTATTTAAATTTATTCTTTTAATACTAATTTGCCAAATTGCTCTAATATTATTTCTATATTCTTAAGTAAATATATTGCGTTATATCAATTAACCTAATTTGTATATTATATAAGCCTTTCTAATTATATAAGAAAGTAATTTATTGGTTGATAAGTTATTTATTAGAATTAGAATAAGTAGAATACTCTGATTAAATTAATAGTCTATATATTTTTATAGCTTCTAATATAGAAAGACTAATTATAATTTATTTACAGACTAATCTAAAATAAGTTATTAGTACGCTAATAATAAGTAGATACGATTAGCTAGTAGAAATAAAATTAGAAATAGAAAGGAATTTAAATAGTTAGACTAGTAATAATAGTAATATTATAAATAGATTTTCTATTAATTAAACTTATTATATAAGACTTTTAGTAAGTCTAAGAAGAAGATTATAATAAGCTTAAGCCTAAGGCTTCTTTTATTATATAAATAGTATATATATATATAGATTACAAGTTTATATTTATAGTATTTATCTTATAAATAGTAGTAGAAGATATATAATTTAAATATTATTCTATGTTTCAGATTTCAAAATACTATTTTTATAATCAAAATACTTTCTATATTGTAAATCTATAAATATAACGCTTTTTATTTAATATATTTTTCTAGATCCTTCTCCCTATTTTCTATTACTATATAATTAGATTTAAGAGAAGTTATTTCACTTATTTATTTTATTTATTTTAGTTTACGTGGCTGGTCCCTATTTTATTATTAGGTAAAGTTTATAGTGAAATCTATATATAAAGTTAAGAGTTTAGATGTTATTCTAATACTTATAAATATTTATATTAATTTTCATGTCATACAAATATTCTAATATAATAAAACTATTTAAAATATACTAAATAGCGATTTTAATAATTATATTATATTATAGAAAAAAGAATATATTTTCTAAAGAATTATATTTGTTTAACAAATTTACTTTATATTCTATATCTCTATTTAAATAGTACTTAGTTTTCTATCTAACCATTAATATTTCTTTGACTTTATATTAAGATGTCTTTGAAACTTATAATATTATTTTATATAACTTCTAGGTAAGAAGTTAGCATCTAAAATAATAGTAATCCTATTAGTAATATTTCTAAAAGAAGAACCTCTTATTACTAAGGTGAAAAAGTAAACCTCTAGGTTATAATACTTAGGCTAATATATAATATAAATACTTATAGTATATAATATATATACTTATAAGCCTACTTTTTAATACTCCCCCTTAGGTAAGACCTATAATTAGCTAAATATATAAAACTAGCCCAAAACTTCTAAAATACTTATTTTAAACTAAAGACTCTAAATCTAAAGAACTTTCAAGAATAGAATATTTTTAGAATTAATAGTATTAAAACTATTTAACTAAGTATCAATTAATTTAGTATTTAGTAATCCCTCTAGAAGTAATCTATAATTTAAACTATTTATTATTCTTAGTAGTTTAATAAAATCCTTATATTTAATAGTATTTAGAACTTTAGTAAAGCTATTAATAGTTATATTAATACTTATAACGAAATATAAAGTAATTACATTATTATTATTAACCTCTTGAATTATCTATCTATACTAAATATTAATACTTTATATATATACTTTATTTATAAAGTTCATAATATTTACTAGAATATTAATACTATTATTAGGGAAATCATAAGTGTAATAATCTATTAATCTAATAACTACTAAATATATTATTAAATCTATTTAAAAGATATATTAATAAGTATAAGGTTAATAAACTTTACCTCTATAGAATTTAGAATAATAATTATCTATTTCTTAAGCTTCTAAACAATAAGTAATTTAATAAAATAGATAATATAACTATTAGTAAATATATATAATAGTCTATTATTAATAAAAGTAGTATTTATTATAATATAAAAACCTAGATTTACTAGAAGATCTATTCCTCTAAATATAATACTATAACTAGTAGTATTAATAAGATATTAAAAAAAGATTTAATAGTATATTAATAAGTAAGAAAAAAACTAGTATTTACTTAGTATAATTTACCTATAGTATAAGTAATATCGAATTAAATATTAATAGCTAACTAATTAAAACAACTAGTTTATTCTATATAAAACTAATAAGATTAATTATTATATTCATTCTTTAACTATATAATTAGAAAGTCTTTATTAGTAAGAAGAAGAATCTTAATAATATAAAATTTATTCTAGCTAAAATAGTATAAAATAGAATTAATATACTTATACTAAGATGAGAAGATCTTTATAATATTGTAATAAATCTGAAATCCTAAAAACTAAATGATAATACTAAGATCCTTAAGAAAGTATATAACCTTAAGTATCTTATAGACTTTCTTTATAATTTTAAGTATAAAAATAGCTATAGTAATATTATTAATATATATAAGAGTATTAATATTAAAACTCTTATTAATGAAAAAGTAAATCTCCCCCTTAATAAGTATAAAACTAATCTTTTTTATTTTAACTATAATAAGCTGGAACTACTAAAAGGAGCTCTTATAGAAACTATATAAAACCTTATAAAATAACTAAACTCTATTCATATTAGTAGAATAATTTATAAATTAATAAATATAAATTCAAATACTTTAAAATACTAAAGTAATAAGGGAAGTGTTATTGAAATTATATATTTTATATAAAAAATAATAGAATATAATAATAATAAAAAAGAAGTATATAGTAGTAGTAGTCACTATGATAATATAAACCTCTTAAGATAACTAGTTACCCTTCTTATAATTACTACAAGTAACCTATTAAGCTTTAAATCTTATAGTGTTATTTAAGATATTAATCTTAACATTAAAAATCTATATACCTAGAACGACCTTAATATTAAAAAGCTTATTAATAATATAGAAGGTCTCCTTAGTAACTATCTAATTAATCTTAGTATTATATATAGGCTTTTAGTAAGAAAACTAAAAAGGATTCTCTTTATTTCCTTAATAGTATAAAAGATAGAATAACTTAGAAGAAGAACTTTTAATAATATTATAGTAATAAAAAAATTAATAGTAATTAAAATATCTAGATTAATATAAGTTTTAGTAGTAAAATAAACCTTCTTCTTATTATAAAAATGGAAACTATAGGCTTTATAATAATAACCTAATAGTTTTATTATAGTAATATAATAAAGATAATTTAAAATTAAAATAGTAGGAATATTAATTAGTTCTACTATTAGTAAATTAGTATTAGGATCTAAGTAATCTAATTCTTACTTCTAAATAGTAACTATAAAATTATTATCTTCCTTATTATCTATAATATTAATAAGTTTTAATTACATAGTAATAATAAGAAGAAGTAAGCTTTCTAATAGTTAAA
>AMCV02000008.1:1152845-1205039 GCA_000350065.2 Colletotrichum orbiculare MAFF 240422
CTTATTAGTTATAATTCTTTATATAGCTATATTTATTATATTTATATCCCTAATATGAAGAAAGTTTTTTACTATTATAGTATTTATTTTTATAAAAGTCCCAATAAGACTATTTTATATTTTTTTAATAATTATACTAAACTTAAAAGTATTAATTATAATATTCTATTTAATAAATCTAATTTATAGATTTAATATTTTAATTAGGTTTTAGATTAAAATACTACTACTATAGAAGACTTTTTACTAATAGAAAAAGAAGTTACTTTAGAAGTATATCAAACTAATAATACTTATACTATAAAATATATAACTCTACTACTAGAAAGCTTACTCCTTCTTATTATTACTATCTAGCTTGAACCTACTAATATTATAAATAATAAGGGAGATAATAATTTTATAGATATTATTTAGAAGTAAGAGTTAGATTATTTAGATCTTAATATTAATCTACTAATAATAGAACTAGTTAATATTCTTACTATTTTAACTTTAAGTTATCTTTATTATATTACTATAATAAAACTATTAGGCTATTATTATAAAGTTTATAATCTTTATCTTTATAATAAGAAGAAAACCTATCTTACTACTAATATTTATATTAATTTAAATATCTTAATTATTATTATTCTTCTTATTACTATAATACTATTAAAAGTTCTTCTTCTAGATTATTCTATTTTTTATATTATAAAAAAAGTAAAAAAAAACCTTCTTTAGCTTTCTTACTAGAAGTCTATATATAATACTAAGATTAACTAGATAATTACTAAAGAGATCTTCTATATTATTAATAAGCTTTTTAATATTAAAATCCTTCTAAATATATAGATTTTTAATATTAAGACTAATACTTTAAATAATATTATAAGATTTAAAGCTTAATAGGTTATTTATAGTAATTATAAGAAAAATAACTAGTTATCTTAAGAAGTCTATACTACTATAATAATTACTATTATTATATACTTCTTCTTTACTATTATTATATTCTATTATTTCTTATATAAAATATATGATTTTAATACTATCTTTCTTACTATATTAGTATTTTAAGGTGTTTAAATTTATATTTATTAACCTATAGGTTATTCTAATAGTATGAATAAAGTTTAGTTATTTTATAAAGTTTTATATAGT
The DNA here is from genome assembly GCA_000350065.2 of Colletotrichum orbiculare MAFF 240422. NCBI lineage: Eukaryota > Fungi > Ascomycota > Sordariomycetes > Glomerellales > Glomerellaceae > Colletotrichum > Colletotrichum orbiculare. The sequence goes on from AMCV02000008.1 coordinate 1,153,992, forward strand.
TTCTATAAGAACCCGTTTTAATAGTTCTAGCTTATTATAGCTAAAATAAAGAAGATTAACTTTATACTTATTAAGGGGGAGATTTACTTCTTTATTAATAAGAGTTTTAATACTTATACTTTTATATATATTAATAATAATACTATAGTTATTTCTATACTTAAGATTATAAAAAAAATTTATAAGATACTTAAAGCTATATATTTTCTTAAGGATCTTAGTATTATTATTTAGTTTTTAAGATTTTAGATTTACTATAATATTATAAAGATCTTCTTATTTTAAAATAAATATATTAACTTTATTTTATATTATTTTAATTATTATAAACTTTATATTATTAAGATCCTTCTCTTTACTAATAAGGACTTTCTAATTATATAGTTAAAAGATAAATATAATAATTAATCTTACTAATTCTATATAGAGTAAACTAACTATTTTAACTAATTAGCTATTAGTATTTAACTAGATATTACTTATACTATAAGTAAATTATACTAAGTAAATACTAGTTTTTTTCTTACTTATTAATATATTATTAAATACTTCTTTTAATATTTTATTAGTATTACTAGTTATAGTATTATATTTAGAAGAATAGATCTTATAATAGATCTAGGTTTCTATATTATAATAGATACTACTTTTATTAATAATAGATTATTATATATATCTACTAGTAGTTATATTATCTATTTTACTAGTTTACTTATTATTTAGAAGTCTAAGAAATAGATAATTATTATTTTAAGTTTTATAGAAGTAGAATTTATTAATCTTATACCTACTAGTATATTTTTAAAGTAGATTTAATAATATATTAAGTAGCTATTAGATTAATAGATTACTATACTTATAATCCTCTTTACTAATAGTATTAATACTTTAGTAAATATTATAAATCTTTTAAATAAGGTATATATATAGAATATTGATATTTAGTATAAATAGATTATTTAGGAGGTTAATAATAATAATATAATTGTTTTATATTTTATTAAGAGTATTAATATAACTACTAATAGTTTTACTAAGATTCTAAATACTATTAAATATAAGGATTTTATAAGACTACTAAGAATAATAAATAGTTTAGATTAAGGATTACCTCTAGAAAGATTACTAGTAACTAGATTAATTAGTATTTAATTAAATAGTTTTAATACTATTAATCTTAAAAGTATTCTATTTTTGAAAACTCTTTAGATTTAGAATTTTTAGCTTAAAATAGGTATTTTAGAGGTTTTAAACTAGTTTTATATATTTAGCTAGTTATAGGTCTAGTTTGATAGGGAGTATTAAGGGGTAGGCTTGTAGTTATATATATTATATACTATAGCTACTTATATTATATACTAGCCTAGGTATTATAACTTAGAGGCTTACCTTCTTACCTTAGTAGTAGGAGGTTCTCCTTCCTTAGATATTACTAATAGGATTACTATTACCTTAGTTCTCATCCTCTTGCCTAGAAGTTATATACTAAATATAATATTAATTAATACTAATTAAATTAATTAATTAGATTTATTTTTAAGTTTTAGGATTAATAAAGTAATTATTCTATAATTTAGAGTATTAGCTATTATAATAAATAGGATTATAATAGTATATAATATAGAATTAAGTTTTTATAAACTATTACTTATAATATAATTAACTAAATATAAAATAAGTAGTATTATTATATTTAAAGTTATAAATAGTAGAAGAAAGATAAATTAAATAAAACTCTTATATTTTAAATAGAAGTATAAACTAGGTTTATAACTTATATAACTTCTAAATAAGAAGTTAAGATTTAAAATAATAGTAATACTATTAGTAATATTTCTAGAAAAAAAACTTCTTACTATTAGGGTGAAAAGATAAACCTCTAAGCTATAATATTTAGGCTACTATATAATATAAATACTTATAATATATAATATGTATAGCTATAGGTTTACCCCTTAATATATTTAATTTCTTAAAAGACATTAAATTTAAATCTTTTTATATTATTATAATAATTTATATATTCTCTTAAATAAGACTAATAAGGTTGCTTATATTATAAGGATAATATGTTAAATTCTAAACATATATTCTATTAATAAAATATCTTTAAAATTAAGGTTGTTTCTACTAATTAGTATTAGAATATAATAAATATAAAGTCTAAGAGGACTTTAGTAATAGAAAGATTATAATACTTTCTTTTTAAATTAGAAAACTCTATATCTATAAATCTAATAGCTTTATTAATATTATTATAATAAATTTATATATTAGCTTTGAATAAAAAAGTTAATTTCTTTATAATTCTAATCGAGAAGTTAGTATAAAGTTAGTAATTCTTAAATAAACTGGTTGTTTAAACTAATTAATCTTTCTATTAATTAGAAAATAAAGAAATCCTAGATAATATAGCTATAAAGTAATTAATAAAACAGTTGAATCCTTATACTAAACTTATAAGTTGAGATAAGAAACTATAATATTTACTAATATCAAATAGTTATAATAGTTATATTATATTTAAACTTATAGATATATATTTTAATTAGCTAATTTAGCTCTTATTCCTATTCCTATATATTAATTATATTACTAGACTTCTTAGTTCTATTATATTTAAACTAATTTAAATGGCTTATTATAGAATTATATGTAAAAGTACAATTCGGATAAATAGTCTACTTCTTAGGAATAATAGATTTCTTTTTTATTTATATTTATATATAAAGAAAAAATATAATTACTTTTAAATATAATCTAGGTATTATATTACTAGTATAAATTAAAACTATAATCTTATTATTATTAATAATTAGTTGTTAGCTTTAAAGAATAGCATTTTAAATATAAGAATATTAAGAAAAAGATTCAATATACTTTTATAGTAATTAACTATATATTTAAGTTTTTCATTTTATATAGAGAATATTTAATACTTAGTTAAGATCTATACTCTAATTTACTTTATACTAATTATTATAGCTATAATTACTTTAAATCTTTAAATTAGTATAATATATCTAACTTTAAGTTATTTTACCTAAGAATCCTATCTTAAGCCTTTTTAACTATTAGCTAATAAATATAATAGATTTTAATATATTTATTTTTTTAAGAAAAATGAAGTATTACTTAGCCAATTACTTCTAATATATATTTGAAGTATTTAAAGTTATTACTAAATACTTTACTTTTAAATATTAGATTCTTTTCTAATTTTTTAATCTTATATTTCTTATCTATACTAATAAATCTATTTATTAATAATATTTCGAAGTTAAACTTAGCTATAATTACTTTAAAAAAACTAGGAGAAGTAATAAAGTCGCTTTTATATAATACTAGCTTATTTAAACTTTTATAAATATAGCTATAGTATTTATACTTATTTATAATCCTAATAAAACTAACATTTATATTCAAATTATAAGGGTTAAGTAAAGTAATAATTCTTGTTATTATTACTATCATTAGTAGTAGTGATATTATTATAGAAATAGCTATTAATTTAAATATATTAAAACTAACTATTAACTTATTTTCTAAGAATAAAGAGAAAACTTATCTCCAGTAATATACTACTTTTTTTATCTATAAAACTAGTATTATCAAGGTATACTAGTAGTATTATAATCAGTATAAATTAAAATTATGAGTATTATTATAATAGGTTTAATACCTTTGAGCTATTATTAGTATATTAAGCTATAACTTACTAAACTATTATATAGCTAATATTAATTTCTAAGTTAAAACTAGGTCCAAACTAAATATTATACTACTAAGTTCTTTTTACTATATTTACTTATAGAGATATATATAAGTTATAGTATATTACTAGTTTCCTTTTAAAGAAACTTTATACTAAGTGTTATATAAAGCTACTTACTAAGTAAGGGGCTAAATATATAATATACTATTAACTATTTATTAAAGAATATTATGAAGTTATAATATTTATGTATTACTTATAATAGAGCTTTTGTTGAATATAATATCTTCTGATTAATATAAATGGAAATATAATAATTATTCTATTATAATAAATAAATAATATAGTATATAGTCTAAATATAAGTTATTTAAAGGTATAATCTATTCAAATTAGAATAAAGCGCTTGAATATGTATAAATAGAATGGTTAGGGTCTATATAACTTAGTATAGCTACTTAGTAGATTCTATATTATATTTACTCTTATATTTATATAATAGACAAAACTATATATTGATAGTATATTATCAAAATTTAAAGAAATTCTAAGTTTAGTCAATTAAAAGTTTAATTAAAAGTTTAATTGAAAGTTTAATTGAAAGTGTAATTGAAAGTTTGACTGAAAGTCTGACTGAAAGTTTGATTGAAAGTTTAATTAAAAGTTTAATTAAAAGCTTAATTAAAAGTTTAATTGAAGGTTTAGGTATTTTGAAAGAAGATAAAGATTGATATTATTAGAATAAATAGATAAGTAGAAAAATTGATACTTAAGTTATTACTATAGATAATTATGAAATTAGGAGACATATAATATAATAAAAGTAGTTTTCTTAATATAGAGACTTAATTAAAATGTTTAGATTAAAAAGAATTTATGTAGAAAGAGAAATAGTAATTTGATTGAAAGTGTGATTAATTATTTTTAATTCTTACTTATAGAGATATTAATATTATTCTTATTAGGATTTATTTTGAAAATTCTAGTTATAATTATGGTATTAGTAGAGTTCTAGCAATAGTTATAATATGTAAGTTATGATAATTATAATATATATATTAAAAGTTACTTATAAGAAATACTTTAGTAGTACCTTAATAGAATAATAATAAATTTAGAAAGATTATATTGAAAATAAAACTTCTTTATCAAACAATAAGGATAATCGTTATAAACAACTTTAATAGTAATATTCTATATAAACCTTAAGGTTTGAATCCATAATATATTTCTTATTACCTTTTTATTTTATTACTATAATAATACTTATTATTAATAGTTTTGAAAAGATATGAGTAATTTCTAGTTACTTAAATTAGCTTAATTAATTAGAAGGATCTATTTAAGATATTTTCCCTTAATATTACTGATCCTTGATAATTCTATTAATCAGAAAGCTTAAGTATCACTAATATTAAATAGTTTAATTAATAAGAGAATTCATGCTATATTTTTCCTAAATAGTTCTATATTATATTACTCTCTTTATTAATTCAGAAAAAACCTTTTTTTCCTTCTTTATATAGTTTTACTCTCTTTTCTCTATAATTATATAACTTCTTATTCTATATTTACTATAATACTATTATTTTATTATTCTTCTAGTCTTATTTGTTTTCTTTTTATATTCTTTCCATTATTACATCTACTACTATTATTACTAGTTCTAGACTTTAATGATAATAGGCCTTATTATTATACTTTTTCTGAGTTTACTATTTATACTTATAATAATTATATTATAAAAAGTAATTTTAATCAGGGGGAGAACTAGTCTTTCAATATAGTAATCTCTATTTATTTTAATTATTACTCTGAATATAATGAAGATAATTTCCCTTACATATATATATATATAATATTATATTGAATCTCACTATGAATATCTATAATTAAAACATAAATATAAAGAAGACTCCTATTTTTTTACTATTAGTTCTAAGTTATATGTTACTAGCTATTAAGTTAATTGCCTACTTACCTTTAATAAATATATTATTGCTTCTATAGTTTTAATTAGTAATAATAAAAGTACTACTTCAAGCTACTATATCCTTTTTTTTAGAGTTTTCTATTATAACTTTATTAAAGTATACTAGTAGTCTCTAATTAGGCTACTATTTAGTTATATATAAAGAAGGGTATTTAAGCTATAATAGCTAGAATTCAAATTTAAAGAGTTAGATTTAAATATATTAATGATTTCATATTTATATTGAAGCTCCCTATGTAAATATATTATTTAATTATTATACTATTCTTAATACATTTTAACTTCTACCTATCCTTTAGGGGTATAACTAGTAAGTTATATTGTAGGTATTAGTATTATTATAGTAGTAATATAGAGATTTCAATATATATAGTATTAATAAGATTATCATAAGAATAACATTAATATAGTATTAAGAAATACTAGTATAGTATTAATATAACAGAAATAATAACTTCAATTATATAGTATTAATAAGATTATTATAAGAGAGATACCAGCATAACAAAAAATAAGAGTTTAATAGATATAATATATAACAACTATAGTATTAAGGTTATCATAAGAGGTATATTAGAGGTAGTATTAGTATAGTAGTAGTATTGTAGAAGTAAGATTTATAATATATAATACCTATATAGCTATAGTAATAAGGCTATTATAAGAGAGGTATTAGTATAATACTAGTATAATATATAATAAGATTTTAATATATATAGTATTAATAATACTACTATAAGAGGCTAACTACCTATTAAAGCTATTAAAATAATAAGAAATAATTAGAGGGGTATTAGTATATATATATATATATATATATATATACATATATATATATATATATATATATATACCTATTAATATAAAGATTATAATATATAATTATTATAAAGCTATTACTATGAAGCTACTAATAGTAAGGTAAGTAAAAGAATAAGAAACCATTATAGGGGTATTAGTATATCTATATATACCTATAGATAGAAATTTTAGTATATAGTAATTATTAAGAGATTTTAGATATAATATTAATTAGACTACTACTAGAAGCTACTAATATTAAAGCTATTAAGAAACTAAGAGTTCTAATAGAAGTATTAATATATATATAAATAGAAATTTAAATATGTAACTATAATGTTAAGACTAGAATAAGAGAATACTTAAAAAGTATTACTATTTATTTAGATATAGAAATTTTAAATATGAAATAATAATAAGGTTACTATAAGAATCATTATATAAAGTAAGTAATTCTAAAGTAATTAAAAAGATAAGAAGTTACTAGAGAAGTATTAAGTAAAAAGATAATTTAAAAGGGTTTTAAAAGTTTTAGATTATTCTTAGACTTTTTAGGATCGCTACTTTAAGGTAGCTATTTTAAGTAATATAAAGATTTAGGAATATATATTATATAACTATATATAGTTATAAATATAAGGGATACTAGGGGGATATTTAAAGTAATATAGAAAGTAGGTAATATATTATATATATAGTAGATATAATATTCCTATAGCTAGGAGAATAATAAAAAAGCTTTTTATATCTCTATAGTTAAAATAAAACTAATTACTTAGGGGGATATTAAAATAATTAAGATGTAGTTATAGTTAGAATATATCTTAGAATACTAATATTAACTAGGATTTAATATTAAGAAGCTAAGATATAAAAGTCTAAAATATACTCCTAAGTTTTAACTAAAGAAGAATATTAGAAAGTTACTCTTATTAAAACTTTATAGTTAGCTATAAATTTTATAACTATAAAGACTTTAAGACTATAAGGGCTTTAAAAATATAAAGGTTTCAAAGTTATAAAAACTTGAGAGATAATATAATTAGAACTTAATAGAAGAGTATTAGACTTAAAATACTTTAAAAATATTAAAACTACTAGGATATAACTTTTAAAAAGAGAGATGATAGCTACTAGGAGGCTATAAAGCTATATTTACTATAGATAAATATTATACTATCTATAGTATAATAATTAAAGTAAATATATAACAGCTAATATAATTAATAGAATTATAAAGAAACTATAGATCTTATAATTTTTAATATAGAGATTATTAGAAAAGCATTAGAATAATAATAGTAGTAGTATATAAGAAGTTTTAATAATAAGAAGTTTATAGTAATAAGAGGTCCTAATAATAAGAAATCAATAGTATACTAAAGGTTATATTAATAAGAAGTTATATTAATAAGAAGTTATAATAATAAAAAGCTTTAGTAATAAGAAGCTATTAGTATATAAAAGATTATGATAAGAAAAAGCTATAATAATAAGATATTATAATAATAAGAGATTAGAATATAACTTTTAAGAAAAAAGAAATTACTAGAAAATTAATAAAATAGTAATAGTAATAATAATAGTATATAATATAGTTTCAAGCTTTATAAAAAAAGTATTAGAGAAATAGTAGTAATAGTATTAATATTAATAAGAAGTTATAATAATAAGAAGTTAAGTGATGAGAAGTTAGTAATATATAAGAAACTTTAGTAATAAGGGACTAGTAATATATAAGAAGTAATAGTAATTAGAAGCTAGTAGTATATAAGAAACTTTTAAGAGATTTGATAAATAGTACTATTCTTCTTACTATAAGAATAGAAGTTTAATAAGGATATTAGAAGTTTGGTAAATACATAAAGAATAGTAGAAACCTAGTCGGAAAGCTAAGATATATACTATAAAGATAAGGAATTTAAGATATAAAGATAGCTTTATTAGGTAATAAGACTATAGAAATATAGTATGTAAAGAAGGGGAATATATTCAAATATATTAACAGCTTCTAGTTATACTACTATTTAGTTATATATAAAAAGGAATATTTAGATTATAATAATGAGGATTCTACTCTAAAGAGTCAGATTTAAATATATTAATAACTTTATACTTATATTATTATAATACTTAGTATTTCTTTATTAGGAATAACATAGTAACGAAGTAACAGATCTATACAGGGGGTCTAAATATAAATATAAAGTTATTAATATATTTAAATCTAACTCTTCTAACTAAGATCCTAGTTATTATAATCTAAACACCCTTTTTTATTTATAACTAAGTAGTAGCCTAACTAGGGGCTACTAATATACTTGAATATATCACTCTCTTTATAAACTATACTCTTATAATTTTATAGCTTAAATAAAAATATTTGCAAATCCTTAACTTTTTATAATAAATATCTTAGTTTTCTTATTAGCCTTCTAGTATTTTTTATATATTTAAACTAGACTCCCAACATTCTTATTAAACTTCTATCTTTAAAGTAAGAAGAAAAATACTATTTATAAAATCTCTTAAAATCTATTATATACTGCTAGTTTCTTATTATTAAAACCTCTTATTAATATAACCTCTTATATACTACTAATTATTACTACTACTACTACTACCTTACTACTCCTCTAATAATCTCCTTCTTATTGAAACCTATACTATATTCTCTTATAACTAAAACCTCTTATTAATATAACCTCTTATTACTAAAACCTCTTATTACTAAAACCTCTTATTACTAAAACCTCTTATTACTAAAACCTATTATTACTAAAACCTCTTATGGTTATAACTTCTTATTAATATTACTTCTTATATACTACTAACTTCTTATTAATATTACTTCTTATATACTACTAGCTTCTTATTAACATAATCTCTTATATACTACTATATTCTTATTAATATAACATTTTATATACTACTATTAATACTACTACTGTTACTATACTACTATTCTTCTAGTAATTCCTATATTAAAAATTATAAAGTCTATAGTTTTCTTTATCCTCATAGTTATATTAATTATTATATAGCTATCTTAACTATTATACTATAAATAGTATAATATTTATCTATAATATTGAGCTTTATAACTTCCTAGTAACTATTATCTCCCGCCTAAGAAACTATATTTTTATAATCTTAGTCTTAAAACCTTAGTAGTTATAAAGCCTATTTAGCTTAAAATCAATTCCTTATTATTAAGTTCTAGTTCTCTTATATTTTGGAAATCTATAGCTTAAAGAACTATAGAAATCTAAAGTATAATTAGGCTTTAAATATTAGTCTCTAATTAATTTTCTAGCTTTTTATACTTTTAGAATAATATTCTCTTAAGTAATAGAAAGCTCTTTCTACTACTATTAAAATAAATAAGACTTCTCTATATTTCCTAGTATTACTAACTAATAATAATATTACAAGAAGTACCTACTAGTACCTCTATAGTAACCCTCTTATTATAATTATATATAAATATATAACTCTTTAAATATTTCTCTTTATAATATCTATCTATAGTAGCTATTTAAAGTATCCTCTAAACCCTTGAGACTTTTCAAAAATATCTACTTACCTAGTATTTTTTTATTAGCCCCTTATTACTATAGCTTTATAGAGACTATATATACTGAAATCTCTATATCTATAGGTAGGTATATATACTAGTATCTTATTTACTTATCTCTTAGTATTAAAATCTCTATATCTATATATCTACTATATATACTAATTAATACCCTTTAGGTTACCTCTTATTTTTTTAATAGCCTTAATAGGTAAATAGCTATTAGTAGTAGCCTTATAAATATTATATATTAAAATCTCTATATCTATAGGTATATATATATAATACTAATATCCCTCTAGTTAACTCTTATTTTTAATATCTTTAATTTTATTTACTTTATATAACTTATAATAATAACCTTATAAGGCTAACCTTATAGGAAAAACTTTATAATAAGTATATTTCGAAATCTCTATATCTATATACTTATATATATATATATTAATACCCCTCTACTAATATCTTATTAGTCTTATTATTAATAGCCTCTCGAAATAGCCTTATGAATACTATATATTTATATGACCTCTAGGTAAGAGGATAAGAACTAAGGTAATAGTAATCCTATTAGTAATATCTAAAGAAGGAAAGCTTCTTATTACTAAAGCAGGAGGGTAAGCCTCTAAGCTATAGTACTTAGGCTAATATATAATATAAATAGCTATAGTATATAATATATATAGCTATAAACCTACTTCTTAATATTCCCTTTCAAACTGAACCTATAGCTAGTTAAATATATAAAACTAGCTTAAAGCTTCTAAAATACCTATTTTAAACTAAAAACTCTAAATCTAAGGAATTTTTAAAAATAAAACACTTTTAGGATTAATAGTATTAAAGCTATTTAATTAGACGCTGATTAATCTAGTTACTAGTAATCCCTCTAGAGGCGATCCTCAATCTAAACTATCTACTATTCCTAGTAGTTTTATAAAATCCTTATATTTAATAATATTTAGAATTTTAGTAAGACTATTAGTAGCTATATTAGTATTCTTAATAAAGTATAAAGTAATTATATTATTATTATTAACCTCCTAAATAATCTATTTATACTAAATATTAATATTCTATATATATACTTTATTTAGAAAATTTATAATATTTACTAAAATATTAGTACTATTAATAAAGAGGATTATAAATATAGTAATCTATCGATCTAGTAACTACTCGATATATTATTAAATCTACTTCAGAAATATACTAATAAGTATAAAGTTAATAAATTCTACTTCTATAGAATTTAGAGTAATAATTATCTATTTCTTAGACTTCTAAATAATAAGTAATCTAATAAAGTAGATAATATAACTACTAATAGATATATATAATAGTTTATTATTAATAAAAGTAGTATTTATTATGATATAGAAACCTAGATCTATTATAAGATCTATTCTTCTAAATATAATACTATAATTAGTAGTACTAATAAAGTATTAAAAGAAGTATTTAATAATATATTAATAAATAAATAAGAAACTAGTATTTACTTAGTATAATTTACTTATAATATAAGTAATATCTAGTTAAATATTAATAGCTAATTAGTTGAAATAGCTAGTTTACTCTATATAGAACTAGTAAGATTAATTATTATATTTATCTTTTAATTATATAATTAGAAAGTCCTTATTAGTAAGAAGAAGAGTCTTAATAATATAAAGTTTATAATAACTAAAATAATGTAGAATAAAGTTGATATACTTATATTAAGATAAGAAGATCTTTATAATATTATAATAAATTTAAAATCCTAAAAACTAAATAGTAATACTAAGATCCTTAAGAAAATATATAGCTTTAAATATCTTATAAACTTTCTTTATAATCTTAAGTATAAGAATAGCTATAGTATTATTATTAATATATATAAAAGTATAAGTATTAAGACTCTTATTAACAAAGAAGTAAATCTCCCCCTTAATAGGCGTAAAACTAATCTTTTTTATTTTAACTATAATAAACTAGAACTACTAAAAAAAACTTTTATAGAAGCTATATAGGGCTTTATAGAATAACTAAACTCTATTCATACTATTAGAATAACTTATAGGTTAATAAATATAAACTTAAATATTTTAAGGTACTAAAGTAGTAAGAAAAATAGTATTAAAATTATATATCTTATATAAAAAAATTAGAATACAATAATAGTAAAGAAGAAATATATAGTAGTAGTAATTACTATAATAGTATAGATTTCTTAAGATAATTAATTACCTCTCTTATAATTACTATAAATAACCTATTAAGCTTTAAATCTTATAATATTATTTAAAATATTAGTCTTAATATTAAAAATCTATATACCTAGAAAGATCTTAATATTAAAAAACTTATTAATAATATAGAAGGTTTCTTTAGTAATTATCTAGTTAATTTTAGTATTATATATAGGCTTCTAGTATAAGAATTAGAAAAAACTTTCTTTTATTTCTTTAATAATATAAAAAATAGAATAATCTAGGGGAAGAACTTTTAATAATACTATAGTAATAAGAAGAATAATAATAATTAGGATATCTAGATTAATATAAATATTAGTAGTAAGATAAACCTTCTTTTTATTATAAAAATAGAAACTATAAGCTTTATAATAATAGCTTAATAGCTTTATGATAGTAATATAATAAGGATAACTTAAAGTAGAAATAATAAAAATATTAACTAGCTCTATTATTAGTAAATTAGTATTAAGATCTAGATAATCTAACTCTTATTTCTAAATAGTATCTATAAAGTTATTATCTCCCTTATTATTAGTAATATTAATAAGTTCTAGCTAAATAATAGTAATAAGAAGAAGCAGGCTTTCTAATAGTAGAATTATATACTTTATTATATAAATATTATTAGTTTAATATACTTTTAAAATAACTTCTTTTTCTTTTAATAAGAAGTCTTCNTATAGTAATAGTATTTTAATCTAAGATTTAATTAGGATATTAGATCTATAAGTTAGGTTTATTAAATAGAATATTATAATTAATACTATTAGGTTTAATATAGTTATTAAGAAGGTATAAAATAGTCTTATTAGAATCCTTATAAAAATAAATATCGTAGTAGTAAAGAACTTTTTTTATATTAGGAATATAAATATAGTAGATATAGTTATATAAAGAGTTATAGTTAATAAGAAAACTTTTTATNNAATATATATTTCTATCTTAGTAGTATAAAGAAAGTACTTACCTCTTTTTTTATAAATATAAGTAATATATCTAAATATATAGATATACTTAATATATAGAAGCTTATAATCTTTAGCTAGGTTTAACTCTCTTACTATAATCTTATAAAAACTAAGTTTTCCCTTATTAACTTATAGTAAGAAGTTAAAGATTTGAATAATAATATTAAGAGTATAATCCTAAAGCTTTTTAAGTAAACTATTATTAATAAGTATGATATAGGCTACTTTAATAATAGTCTAGCTAGTATATTTAATTACTCTATTTATTAATAATATATAAAGGGTAGTTAGGTTAAGCTAAGTACTTATAAAGTAGGGGTCTCTAAGTATTTTCTTAAGCTCTAGAATATTATTATATACTTATAACTTTATAGTTAATATAGTTATATTAGTAAAAGTATTATTAAACCTCTTAATAACTTTAAGTATAATATTATAATAATAAGTATTAAGTAAAATAAACTAGTAGTAACTACTATAGTAATTAAGAAAATAAAAGGTATACCTCTTGCTTATTATTAATAATAGCTTAACCTTAATAAAATTAAGATAAATCTCTTTACCTATTTAAATAAAAGAGAAAGAAGTATTATAGCTAATAATCTCTATAGACTTAGTAAAATAGTATGGTTTATAGTAAAAAGAGTTAATTTCCTCTTAAGTAAATTATATATTTATATAGTAGTAAGTTTTAATAACTTATAATAAATAGGTATAGATAAAGTATTAGTATATTATCTTAAGTATAGGATAAGCTTTTATTTTAATTCTAATTAAACTAAGAATAATATTAATAAGGATAATAGTACTATTAGATATATTAATAATATAGATATTACTTACTTAGTAAACTATAAGAGTATAGCTAAAAGCTTTGACTAGGAAAAATTTAGATATATAGGTAGGATTTATATTACTATATAGACTATTACTTAAAGGATTTAAGTTATAATCCTTTAGCTGAAAACTCTTTCTAGTACTTTAGTAGTTATAGCTGGCTAGTTACTAGGCGTACTACGTAATCCTATTAATATATCCTTATAACTATCCCCCCCTCTAAAAACCTTAATCCCTAAAGCTATAGTTATATACTCCTTAATATTTATTATAAAGCTTATATATTATTACTAACTATTTATTATACTAAATACTTCTTTAATACTTATAATTATTCTATTATAATATTATTATTTATTTAAGTAATTTTTTATAGTTTGAATAATAGAACTGATTTTTGTTGTTATTGTTATTAGTATCCCGTTGCTCCTTCTATTATTTATAAATATATTTGTTATTATCCTAGCGATATGTCGATACTTTTGAACTTCATAGTATTATTCTAGTAGGAACAGTCTTTTAACTCTACTATAATCTTTTATATTATTTTATTATATATTTAGTAAGTATTATCTATTTTTTCTATATATATCTTATTGTTTTTTAATTTTTTATTTATATTATTTTTATCTTTTTAATACCTTTCTATATTATCTTACTAATTATTCCTAGTTTACTATTTTTTCTCTCTTCTTTTTTTCTTTTTCTTCTTTATTATTTATATATTATATATTCCTTAATAATATTTTATATTACTATTATTACTACTATCCTCTAAATATTTATTTATAATAATAAAGAAGCTCTTAATAAAAGTTTTTTATACCTAAAGCTTAGTAACTACTCGTCCTACTTTAACTATCTATTATCGCTCTATCTTAATACGGAAAGGTTACTCTATATTATTAATAACTATATATTAAAATATATCTTTTATAAAAAAAACAAGTAGAAATATTATAGTATAAGTTATTCCTTCGCTATATATTTATTATTTTTATTAACTTTTACTATTTAGATTCTATTTAAGTTATATAATACTACTTAGGTAACTTAAAACTAAATTATTATCTATTACTAAATATTTAAATAAAAAACCTTAACTCCTAAATATAAAAATAAGTTATTCTATATTCTTATTAAAATCTTAGTGAAGTAATAACATATAGGCAATATTATTCACAACCCCCTTATAAATATATAGAAGAAGAAGTTTAGTATAGAATATCTTATCTTTTAGGAAATATTAGCTATCTATTAGTATTTAAATATTATATATCTTATTATTATAAGTTTGCTAAATACTTACCTTATTATTACTACTAATTAATAGGATAGCTTAGTATTCTAAGATCTATAGAAGAAGTATTTTACTAATTATCCGCTATATAGCCTATTTATCTTTATAATAATAGTCTTATTATTATTTTAGAAAAACAACTTATTTATTTCCTTAATACATCTTATTATACCTTAATGCCTAAAGGTACTAAAGCTCCTACTATCTTAAGACTACTTTAATTTAATAATAATTTTCACTATCGCCTTACTAAATACTTTAAGTATAATATACCTAAATATCTTATTACTATTACTAGTAGTCACTTTATCCCTTATAGGTCTAATATTACTATATTTTACTATATATATACCCCTAGTTCACTATTATTTACTATTAGTAAAAGTAAAAGTAGTAATAATAATTAGGATAATAATAAGAGTAGAGAATCTAGGGTTTTAGAGACTTTTTTATAGCCCCCTTGTTATACTAATAGTAAAGATAATATTACTATACTTACTATAAGTAATTATATTTCTTCTATTAAAATCTACTTAATAAACCTTTAGTATTACTTTATTCTTAATAATACTATTTTACTTAGTATTAAAAGAGAAATTATAAATAATACTTAAGTAGAGGGATCCCCTACTAAAAAATATAAAATTTATTCTAATATTATTCTATCTATTCTTATAACTTCTGTATCTAATAACTATTAGTCTACTACTAGAAAGTCTATTATTCCTAAAACTACTACCCCTAAGAAAGTTATTCTGATAAAGAAGACTATAGCTACTAAGAGAGTTCTTATTACTAAGTAGGTCGCTATGTTTTTAGTACTTATTATACTTATAGTACTTATTATTCCTACTATACTTATAAAAAAGGGTTAGGGATACTTTTATAAGAATATACCTAAGCTTTAGGTGTAAAGATTATATTATCTATATGTATTAATTGAGTTATTACTAAAGTATATTAGTTTTTTCTAATTTAGAGATATGTTTCCTAGAATAATATTTAAGCTGTTTAAATAGTTAATAGAATTATTTCTCCCCTTTTTTTTAGGATATTATTACTAAGTGCTTAGTGTTAATATTATACTAATTATCCTACTTCCTGTAGTATTAAATTGTCTATTTTTTAAATTTCTAAATAGCTTCTTATATATTATTTAGGTTAGCTATAGTCTCTTATATATTATATTCTATAAGTTATTTAGCCTATTTTATAAAGAAGTATTTATTATTTCTATTTCTTTATTTCTTTATAATCTCTTCTACTTCTTATTCTATAGGATTATCTTCTAGTTTAGGGAAAATAGTTTAGTTATTAGTATTTTTTCGCTACTTTATCTATAGTTTAAGTAAGGAGATAGGGAAAATATTATATATCTAATAATATTATTCTAGTAGATATACTTTATATACTTATTCTCCTATTTTTTCTACTATTAAGACTTTAATATATTTTAATACTAACTTCTTATATTTAAACCTAAAGTTCTTTATTAATAACCTAATAATTACTTTTTAATTATATATATAGTTAATATCTTAAGTTATATATTTTTACCTGGCTTTCAACTACTATTTACTAATATTCCACTATTTAGCAATATATTCAGTTAATATAAGTAACTTACTCTATAACGCTTTATACTATTAGGTTTTTTTTAATATATATTTAACTATCCTTAAGTAGAACCTATATAGTCTTTCTATTAGTGAATACCTAGTAGTATTATATCTATTATTATTATATATAAATATAGTTTTTCTTAGTTATACTATTTAGATAGTAAGTAAACTTCTAGTAAATATTCTAAAGTAACACTCTAATATTTAGTATATTTATTCTATTTAACTATCTATTTATAAATAATATACTATTAATAACTATTGCTTAATTNAGTTATTTTACTATAAATTCTTTTTAAAATTAACTTATGAGGAGTTTATTTTTATTACTAATAATACTTTCTAGAATATTAAACTAATATTTTACTTTTTTATAGAATATTACTATTAGATCTAAAACTATTATCTTTTTTATTATTAGAATAAATATTATAAACTTTATAAATCTATTTATAATAATTAAAATAATATTATATATATTACTATTACAGTAAGTACTCTCTAGAAGTCTTATAATAAAATCTATACTAATTCCTTAAAATAGTCTTATTAAGATAAATAGAAATTATAACTAGCTATATAGNCTTATATTTTAATATTTTAATCTCCTAGTAGATTTAATATAATATTATATAGTCTTATATATCTATAGTTATATTATTCTAATAGAAATTCTATTTTATAAGGTTATAAGTTTTATTAGTACTTATATAACTTACTTTACTTTTATTATAATATAGATAAATAATTTTATATCTTAGGGATTCTATATTAAGTATAACTAGTTTTTTTTAGAAGAAGAATATCCCTTCTATATTTACTAAGTAGTTTTTCTAACTACTAGCTATTCCCTAGGTTTTTTCTATATATATCTAGTAGTCTTTATTATAAGTTTATAGCCTTTTGATAACTTATTTAATATCCTTAGAGTTTTTTATAGAGTATACTATTTTATCTTTTATAAGACTTCTTACTACTAAATATAAGATATATTATATTAGAATAATAACCCTAGTTTTTTATAAGTTCTTTTTGCTTACTAGTGCTTATTAGGTGTTTTCTATTGTCTTATATATTTCTTTATTATAGGTAATTATAGCTATAATTATCGCTATACTTCTAGTATCTTTATTAAAGTAGTACTTTTAGGAGGTTAAGTATTTTCTACTTCTAGATCTAACTCTTATACTAAAATATCTTTCTTATATCTATATTATCTAAATAAAAGTTTTTACTAATTCTAAATTTCTTTTAGTTTTAATAACTTTCTAGTAGGTATTTACTAATAATAGTTTAGTAAGTTGTAGTTTATTTATAAAGGTTAGTAGTATATTATAGTATTCTACTTCTTTTTTTATATAGTCTAACTATCTAGATAGTCTATTTATTAAGTTAGTAGCTTTAGGTTAGTATTCTAGATTAAAGTTAAATATTAAGAGTTTATAAATCTAATAGGTAAGTTTTCCTTAAAAATCCTATATTAATACTATAATAATACTTATTAAAACCTAATAGTTTATTA
Organism: Colletotrichum orbiculare MAFF 240422; assembly: GCA_000350065.2. Taxonomy (NCBI): domain Eukaryota; kingdom Fungi; phylum Ascomycota; class Sordariomycetes; order Glomerellales; family Glomerellaceae; genus Colletotrichum; species Colletotrichum orbiculare. Next base: position 1,172,567 of record AMCV02000008.1, read on the forward strand.
GGACTATGAATTTCTTTAAGAGTCTTATTAAGTAATACCCCTAGTAGTTAAAGCTTTTAATAATAACTAGTAGCTCTTATTAGTTTATTCCCTACTTCTACTCTATTTCGCTAAGTTTCTTAGAATAGTAGGTAACTGGTTACTATTATTTTTCTATTTTTTATAATAAGATACTTAAGATTACTTATTATAATATATCTATTTCTATTTTAATATCCCTAATAGGGTCCTAATACTAGAGAATAGTTACTAAGTAGAAGGCGTTCTATAGTACTAAGAATACAGATTTTATACCTTCTAGCTATAAGAAAACCTTCTTCTCTATTCCTCTTTTAAAAAGTACTATAAGTAGTATTATTACTCTTAAGTAATTAGTAATAAATTTATAATAAAAATTATAGAAACCTAAGAATACTTAAAGTTCTTTAAATATTTCTAGTAGCTTCTATTTAATAATAGTTTAGATTCTTATTAGGTCTATTTTTACTCCTTTCTAAATAATTATATAACCTAGAAAACTTATTTCTTTTATATAGAATTCATATTTAGAAAGTTTAATAAAGAGATATATTTTATATAGCTTAATAAGTACTTATAGTAATATTTTAATATAATCCTCTCTAATACTTATTATATATATTATAATATCATCTATATATACTATATAATATATATTAATCAAATTAGTAAATATATAGTTAATATATATTTAGAAAGTTGTTAGTATATTAATAAGACTAAATAGTATTATTATATATTTATAGTAATTATATTATATCCTAAATGCTATCTTCTAATAATCCTCTAGCTTAATCCTAATATAGTAATAAGTATCTTTAAGGTCGATTTTTGAAATTTATATTACTCCTTAGAGTCTATCTAGGAGCTCGTTAATTAGTAGTAATAAGTAATAGTTCTTAATTGTAACCTTATTAAAACTCCTATAGTTAATATAGAGATATAAAGAACTATCCTTCTTTAAGATAAAAAAGATTAATATGCTTATTTTATTTATAAATAGCTATATATATCTATTCGCTAGATTTTTAGTAATATATACTTTTAATTTTTCTAATTACTACTTACTTAATAGATATATAGGTTTATAAAGTAGTTTTTTATTTAGCTTTAGCTTAATAATATACTTAGTATTTTTAAAAATTAAGATAAACTTTATTATAATTTTATTAAATATTCCTTATTTATTTATAAGCTTTTTAGGGATATTTATAATTATAATAACTTTATCTTTTTCCCTAAATACTTCTATATAAGCTTTAAAATCTTCTCCTACTTTATTAATATATAGTATATAGGCTATTTTATTATTCTTAATAATCTCTTATGTAAATACTTCTAGCTTAGTAATAAATATATATTTATAATACTAAGTATTCATCTAGGTATTTATTATAATACTTTCCTAGCCTATAGAATACTATTCTAATAGGAAGTCTATATATTTTTCTAATTAGTAAGTATTAGTAAATAGCTAGTATAATTTCTATAAGTAACTATTTAAATCTATAAAGAAGAATATTAATTAGTATAATTTCTTTAGTTCTAATATTAAATTATTAAATTTTTTTAAAATAAGTATAATTACTTCAGCTAGAACTAGTCTTAGTAATATAGCTAACTACTTATTAATAAGGTTAATTTATAAGTATAAATCTATATTTATTATTATTTCTCTCTTTTTAATACTTTAGAGAATAATTACTAAGCTTTTAGCTATTTTTCCTATAAGGACTAATTCTTTAGTTAGTATGGGGACTATTGGTTTTATCTCTACGCCTACTTATTTCCCTAGATCTTTTTAATATAGAAATTAGTATTAATAGCTTATATTAAAGTATAAAACCCTATAGTATTCTGCCTTTAGGTAGCTATTAGTATCTTATTTATACCTATCTTGTTCCTATAGTTTATAACTCTATACTTAGTCTTACTATATAAGAAATAAGCCCCTATAATCTATAGTATAGCTAATATATATATAGTTCTCTAGCTTAAGGTAGGTGTAATATTATCTAACTTATTAGTATCCTACTACTAACTATTTAGTATTAATAGAGTTAATAGTTTTATTTATCTTACTATTCATAAGAATAAGAATAATTAGAAAAACTATAGGTTTATATATAAATACTTATATCTCCTATCTTATATTAGTTTACTAATATAATACTATTAGAATTCCTATAATCTCTTAGTTTTTATTATAATATTTTTAGTTTTTAGGATTAAAACCTTGAGTTTTTCTATTTCTTTTTTTAAACCTAAGTATAATTAGTAGAAGTAGATAAAAGTTTCTCTTTTACTCTATTTAAATCTAAATATATCTAGGTTTTAATATAATGCTAACCATTTAGTATAATACTATATAGGTAACTAGTACTCTCCTTATTATACTTCTTTAAACTTCTATTTATATAATTTTTCTTATATCTTTAGGTTAATATACTATTAGCAAATAAATATAATAAAGTTAGCTTAAATAGGGTTATCCTCTAGGCTAGCTTTATAGTTTCTCTATTCTATCTAGAATTAGGGTATTAGTTTTATAAGTACTTATTAGATCTACTAGTTAACTATACTACCTAGCTAGATTTAGTAGTTATTTTTAATAGTTATAATCTAGTTATTAACTTATTTAATTATAAATTCTTCCCTTATTATTCTATAGTTATATGAAAATAGCTTTTCCTAGTTCTTAGGTAGTCTAGGTACTACTAATTACTTAACTAGTTATTAAATAAGGATTATAGTCTACTCTTTATAAGCTTCCTGCTACTTCTATATCTACTCTTAATATATTACTATCTAGGACTATATAGTTTTAAGTACTTTACTTATAATACCTACTAGGTCTAGTCTAAGTAGGAATAATAGCTATAATAATACTTAGGATTACTTATTAAATCCAAATATTAATTACTAAAAACCTAATAACTACTTAGACCTAGGAGGTATAATAGAAATTATTCTACTTCTTCTTCTTATATTAGGAAAAAAGTATTCCCTTCCTTAAGATATATTTTATATAAAATTATCTAATTAGTATCTATTTTTAACCTCCTCAGTATACTATTAGTAAAGGTTTATATTAATACTAAGCTTTAATTTATCTTAAGTAGTATATAGGAAGTATCTCTTTTTAGAGGTATCTTCCCCTAAAATCACTATCTTATTATTATTATTATTTTACTTACCTGATTTTTAGTAATAATATAGTATAGTATTAGTAGTCTTACTACGTGTTTCTATTAAGTTAAATATCAATTATTGAAGTTTATTAAAGCTTGTATTAGGTCTACGCCTATAAGGTAGTTGTTTTCTATAAAAATAATTACTACCCAATATCCTTACCCACACTAATTACTCAAAAAATTAAGTAGAAGTAATAGAATTATAAAAGTATAGCTAAAGGCTTTGACTAAGAAAGGTTTAGATATATAGGTAAAGTCTATATTACTATATAGATTATTACTTAAAGGATCTAAGTTGTGATCTTTTAGCTAAAAACTCTTTCTAGTGTTTTAGTAGTTATAGCTAGCTAGTTACTAGGCGTACTACATAGTCCTATTAATATATCTTTATATAAACCTTAATAAGACTTTATTAAGATTAAGTATTAATAAGGCTTATAGTATAATAATTATATTTAATATAGCTTTTTTGAAATTTTCTTAAGCTAAGTAAATTAGTAGGGTTAAGAAAGTTATATTTAATATTCTTAATAGTTTAATTAATAGTCTTAAAGGGGTTTATAAGATCTTCTATTTAAAAGAAGATAGTATTTATACTTTTTAGTCTTACTAACTTATTATTAATAGTAGTAAAAAGTTAGAAGTTATTATAAATATTATATAATATAAAGAGAGTAAGATTATTAAAGACTGAGTTAGAATAACCTAAGTTAACTATAATATCTAAGCTTATAATAGTTTTATTATTAATTATAGTATTTACCGCCTTAAGTATTATTAATAGCTTCTAAATAATAAGGCTTCTAATAATTAAACTACTAATAATACTTATAGTACTTTTAATAAATACTAATGAGGATAAAGTTAATATCTTAGTATAATCCTTAGTATATATATATTTTATAATATATACTAATAGTTAATTATAGAACTTATTATTAATAGGGATAAGATAAAGGTAAATAATCTAATATTTTAATACTAGATAGTTTCTCTTATGATAAAAGTACTTACTATCTTTTTTTTTATTTAAAATAATACTAAATATAGTACTTCTAGTAGTAATTACTTTGTAATATAAACTAAAACCTATTTTTTATTCTTTATTCTAAATAAAAATATAGATAGTTTTATAATATTAGTTTATATAGGCTTCTTATTATTATTAGTATAATACTTATAAGTATTAGGTAATCTTAATTTAAAGTAGTTAAAAAATATAATAGCTTAGAAATAATTAGTATTCTAACTATAGAGGCTTATAATATAAATATATAAATACTAAACGTATTTAAAAGTATTATAAAGAGTTTTATAGTTATAAATATTACTTTTAGTAAACTTATTAATAAGAATACTAATAGTATCTTTAGAAACCTTAGGGATATACTTCTCTAGTATTCTTATAAATATATAAGAATTACTATTATCTTACTACTTAGTATTAAGTAGTTTATTAATTAGTATATTATATAATAATATAAAGAAGTTATAAATAATATTCCTTTTATTTTCCTATAATATATATATAGGGGTTTTAATAAGTAGTTTAAATATATTAATATCAATATACTTCTTAATCTTATTTACTTTAAATATAATATTAATTAATACTAGCTAAGAAGACTAGTTTAATTTACTTTTAAGCTTTAGGATTAATAAGATAACTATTTTATAGTTTAGAGTATTAACTATTATGAAGTTTAAAAGCTATAGGGTATATAGTTATAAATATTATTATTTTTCAAATTATTTAAAAAATTAATTAAAAAGTAGGAATATTAATAAAAAGAGATATTACTTTATTTATAAGTAATAAATTGAAAATAGCTTAAGTTTATAATTTATATAACCTCTAGGTAAGAAGATAAGAACTAAGGTAATAGTAATCCTATTAGTAATATCTAAAGAAGGAAAGCTTCCTACTACTAAGGCGGGAAGGTAAACTTCTAGGCTGTAGCATTTAGGCTGGCATATAATATGGGTAGCTATAGCACGTAATGTATATAGCTACAGGCCTACTTCTTAATAATATTTGAAATTTCTTATATACTACTATATACCAAAATTGCTATATCTATAGATATATATAAATATACTAAGGCTTCTATAGTAACTTCCTATTCTTTCGCTTACTTTATTATTAATAGGTATATATTAATATCTTTTAAGTTGTTTCTTATTCTTTAAATAGTTTTAATAAATAGGTAGCCTCTAGTAGTAGCTTTGTAATAACCTTTTTATATAGCCTTATCACTATAGTTATATATTTAAAATTGTTATATTACTATATTAGTATTATACTAATATCCCTCTAGTATACTTCTCTTATAATAATCTCACTATAACTTATTATAATAACTTTAATAATACTATATATATTAAAATTTCTATATCTATATAGTATAAAGTATTATATACCATATATATAACTAAATACTACTTTATAACTATAATCTATAGGATTAAAATACTCTTCAAATTATACATCCTATATATATTAAAATCAAATATTCTAAGTATTTTGACTTCTTTATACATACTCCCTTTAGCTATAATATTTTTCTAATAATTATAAGTCTAGCTTTTCTAATAATTTATATTATGTTAGATAATTTTATCTCCTTTTAATAGTATTAATTAAACTATATAATACTATCTATATAAAATACTTCTTATAATATAAAATATAGCTTTTAAAGAGTTTTATTTATCAACCTTTTTTAAAAACTTTATATTATCTCCCTTTTTCTTGAAGTATTTTTTTTAAAGTATATTCACTTTATCTCCTTAGGGGGTAGTATTTTTATACTATCTCCCTTCTTCTTAAGGTACTTTTACTTTATCTCCTTTCGAGGTATTTTTACTTTATCTCTTTAGGAAGTAGTATTTTTATACTATTTCTCTTCTTCTTAAAGTAATATTTTATACTATTACTTTATCTTTTTTTAAAATACCTTTGCCTTATCTCTTTTAAGGTATCTTTACTTTATTTCTTCTTAAAATAATACTTTATACTATTACTTTATTCCTTTTTAAAATACTTTTATTTTACCTCTTCTTAAAATACTTTTACCTTATTTTTTCTCCTTAGGAGGTAGTATTCTTATATTATCTCCTTTTTTTTATAGTATTTTTATCTTATCTTAAGAAGTAGTATTCTTATACTATTTCTTTTTTTCTTAAGGTATTTTTACCTTATCTTAAGGGGTAATACTTTTATACTATCTTCTTTTTTCTAAAAATAATAATAAAAATACTTTCCTTTTAAAACGCCTTATAATAAGTTTCTTACTTATCCGCCTTCTTTTTTACTTTACTTTACTCTTTACCTTTTCAAACTCTATTTTCTTAAGGTTTTTCTAAATTATATATAGTTTTATATATAATCTAAAGAAGTAGAGAAAACTCTAATTCTAACTAAGGTTTCTACTCTCCTATTAATTAGAATATAAAGTAAAATTAAAACTTTATATATTAAATATTAGAATATAGAAAGTATTCCTATACTTTAGAAGACTTTCTTTAAATATAAATCACTTAGTATATTTATATAAATAACTACTATATAATACTTTTATATCTATATATAAAATCTTACCTTATTAAAGGGATTTATAAAAAGATTACCTAAAAATACTACTTATAAAGTAATTAAAGTAATCTAAAGGAAGCTAAGGTTTATTTTTATAGAATAATGTTTATTAGTTATATTAGAAATGTTTAATCTAATTAAAGTTATATACTTCTTAGGACCCTTTAAAGAAAGTTATATTTAATAGTTAGTTCTTATTTTATTTATTCTATAAATACTACTAATTCTTATGAACTATTTAAATAGAAGAAATTTTAAGTAGTAATAAGATAATTAGTTAATATAATAGTTAGTAATTAGAAAGTATATATATACCTATATCTATTATAATTATCCTTCAGGAGATTATAGTTAGTTATATAATACTAATACTAACTAGCTAGTAATACTTATTACTAACTATTAATAATTACTAGCTATTAGTAGCTACTAGTAAAAGCTAATAATTAGTAGTAATTACTATACTTAGTTTATATAACTAGTAGGAATACTAATTATAATTACCTATTATAGGATTTAAACTTATTATTCTTATTATAAAATAGCAAAAGCTAGTTAGATATTAAACTATTACGTTAAGTAGGATTATAGAATAATATAGTTATGTTGTGTTAGGAATATAGCTAGAATATAATGGGAATATTAATTTTAACCTATAGCCTTAGAGGTAATTATTTATATAACTACTTTATATTATAATTATTTAAAGCCTAAAAGCTACTTTGAATAAATACTAGAAATATTTATAAGAGTAAAAATAATATAAAGATTACTTTATTTAAACTTTAGGGAGATTGAAAAAATAAATATATTATATTACTTTAAATAGATATAAGAGAAATTTAGAAGAAGTTATATTAAGCCTCATACTATATAAAGTATAAGATAGTTATTTATAAGTAGTATAGCTACTTAGAATTATTAATTTTAACTATAACCTTTATAGCTAGAAGTTTTAAAAGTTTAAATAATATCTATCTTATATAACTACTAAGGGGGTATTAATATTTTATAATAATTATTTAAATATCTTTTTTATATTTAGAGACCTAGATAAAACTACTAAGAATAGCTTTATTTAGATATAAGATGACGTCTTATATCTAGGAAGGTATATTACAAAGTAATATATACTATATACATAACTAAATACCTCTTTATAGCTATAATCTATAGGATTAAAATACCCCTTAGATTATATATCCTACATATATTAAAATCAAGTATTTCAAGCATTTTTACTTCCTTATATATACTCCCTACAGCCGCAATACCTTCGCAATACTATATATATACTAATATTCCTCCTATAGGCTCTTAGTCTCTTAATAGCCATAATATTAGTAGCTTCTAGTAATAGTTTCTTTTAGTAGTTTTATCGATACTATATATATCAAAATCTCTATACTACTATATTAATGCTATACTAGTACCCTTCTAATATATTTCTCTTATAATAATCTTACTATAACTTTTGATAGTAGCTTTAGTAATACTATATATATACTAATACCCCTCCTATAGGCTTTTAGTCTCTTAATAGTCCTAATATTAATAGCTTCTAGTGGTAACCTCTTTTACCAGCCTTATTAATACTATATAACGAAATCTCTATATTATTATATTAAAATTATATTAGTACCCCTCTAGTATACCTCTCTTTTAATAGCTTCGCTATAGCTTTTTGTAATAGTTTTAGTAATACTATATAAATTAAAATCTCTATATTATATATATTAATATTTTAGTATCTAATATATTAGTACTATCCTAGAGACTCTATTATAACAACCTTATTAATAATACTATACATTAAAATCTTTATATTATTACTCTTATTATATTAATTACCCCCTATATAACTTACTAGTTAGAATTCCTAAAAATAGGTAGAAATTCGAATATATTAAGAATAAAATAATAATTAAATAATAGATCTATATAGAGAGCTTTAATATAAATATAAAGTTATCAATATCTTTAAATCTAACTCTTCTCATTAGGATCCTAGTTATTATAGCCTAAATACCTCTTCTTACATATAACTAATTAGTAACTTAGTTAGAGGCTACTAATACGCTATAATATTCTTCTTTTTATAATTGAAATACCTTTTTTCTTATTTTTATTTTTAGTTCTGGATATATTATTATTACTTTTAGTAATATTATAAAATAGTAATAAGTCCTTCTCTTTTTTGCCCTATTTTTATTATACTATCTTTTCCATATTAAAGTATCATGATATAATATATTCTAGTAGTTATAAAAATTTCTATCAATATTATAATTATAGTTTTAACTTTAAAGAGGGGCTAATAGTTAGCTTTTTACTACAATTATGAATAGATATATTACTTTTTAAAGTATAATCTTAGCCTTCCTACCCCCTACTAAGTACTATAGGTAGCTCCTAATTAATCTAAAGCTAACCCCCTTATAATTATAGTAATTAGTATACTTATTCTATATTAATCTTTTTAATAATAAATAACTAATAACTCCTTCTATTATAATTTCATACCTTTATACCCTTATATTCTTATAACTATATATTATTTAAATATCTCGAGATATTAAATTATTACCAACTATAAGTATTCTATTTAATTATTTATTATAACTTTAATATCTATAACCCTACTACTTTTACTATGGTTTACTTATTCTTAAGATAAGACTTCATACTATTAATATAAGAGTTCTTTATTATTAATATAAACTAACTTATGATTTCTATATAAGTATAATAAGACTTAGTTTATTCTTATTAGTAAATAATCTTAATATATTAAATAAGTATTTAGTTAGTTTTACTTTATACTTAGAATGATATCTAAGCTTTTCAGTCTATATATAGATTTAACTATAAAGTTTACTGAATAGTAATATTAATACTAATACTAGCTTATAACTAGTTAGAATAGTAATAAAATTACTTATTATTATAGATAATTATACTTTTAGTTTTAATATTTAACTTTATAGTAATAGAAGACTTTATAAGAATAATTAGAAAGAATCTTATTAAACTAAGGCTTAATATATATAGCTAAAAGTAACTATTAAGATTATAGGGTTGAAAACCTTTCTAAACTTCTTAAAGATAAGATAGAATAGAATACTTATAAGAATGAAGTATTTTATAATTTATTACTCTTTTATATTTATATCTTTATAATAGATTTTAAATTCCTTTGAAATCTATATAACTATTTATAAGAAAAGAGGTATAAGATAAATATAATAATATATACTTATAATTCTTATAATTAAGGCTGATAATTTATTATATTAAATCATAATAAAACTATCTTCAATAATATGATTAACAGATAGTATATAGATATTTAAAAATTACTTATCTTATTATCTTATAAGCTATTATATTAAATTAAATATTTGAGAAACTAGGTATTAATTAAATAGTACCTTAGTATTAATATATTAATATAATATTAATTATTAGATATTGAAGAATATTATAATAATATAATTATAATAACTTTAAAAATTATTAAGTTAGATTAAGAATATTTATATGTATATTAATATTATTTATATATTAACTACACTTAATATATTAAGATTATTTACTGATAAGAATTAGCTAAGTCTTATTATATTTATATAGAAATTGTAAATTAGTTTAAATTAATAATAGAGAATCTTTATATTAGTAGTCTAAAGTTTTATCTTAAGGATAAGTAGGGGTCAGTCTAGAAGATATTAAAGTTATAAATATTGAAGTTATAATAAATATTTGAATAAAATTCTTATAATTAGTAGCAATCAAATATCTTAAGATACTTGAATTGTATATATAGTTATAAAGGCATAAGGGCGTAAAAGTATAAAAGTATAATGATGTAAAAGCATAAGGTTATTATAGAAGGAGTTATTAGTTATTTATTTTTTATAAAAAAGTTGACATAAGGTATGTATATTAATTACTATAACTATAAGAAGTTTAGTTTTAAATTAATTAGAAGCTAACTATAGTAGTTAGTAGGGAAGTAGGAAGCTTGAAATTATACTTTAAGAGGTAATATATCTATTAATAGTTATAATAGAGAGTAGGCTATTAGTCTCTCCTATATCAATTAAGTATAGTTGATATATAAATAATATATATATAGATATAGATATTTTTAATATAATTAGAAAGCTTTTACGACTTCTATAATTATATTATTATAATATTTCAAAGTAATTAATAATTAGTATTATAATAGTATATTAATATTAAAATATTATCTAACTAATATTTAGTTTCTAATATTATTAGCTTAATATCATAAGTTATAGATTGGTTAGATAATACTATTTTAAATATCTATAAGTTACCTATTAGTTATAATATTTAAGATAATTTTATTAAAACTCATTCTAATAAAGTGATAGTTTTGATTAGAATAATTATAGCTAGATATCTTTATGTTTATTCTATGAGATTTTTCATATAAATAGTTATATAGATTTTAAAGAGATTTGAATTTTATTATAAAAGTATAAATATAGAATTATAATAGATTATAGAATACCTAGTTCTTATAAATATTCTATTTTATCTTATTTTTAAGAGGTTTAAAAAAATCTTAACTCCATAATTTTAGTAATTATTTTAAGTTATATATATTAAGTCTCAGTTTTAATAAGATGTTTCTTTGTTATTATAATAAGGTTTTCTACTATTAGAAAATTAAATATTAGAACTAGGGGTATAATTATCTATAATAATAAGTAATTTCATTATTATTTTAACTAGGTATAAGTTAGTATTAGTATAAATATTATTACTAGGTAAAATTCATAGTTAAATCTATATATAGGGTAAAAGGCTTAAATACTATTCTAAGTATAGAATAAATATAACTAGATATCTTTAACGTTATTAATACTAATTTATCTACCTACTGTTATTATATAATTATTAATTTTACTACTATTAATAATACTTTGTTTATAAATCAATATTATTTGTTATTATTTTTAAAAAGAAAGAAAAAGAAGAATAGAATAATAATCCAAGAGAGAAGGATTACTAGAAATATAAAAAGAATAGAAGAATATCAATCTTTTTATTCAATTCGTTTATTTAATATTTGAGAAGTAAGTTTTATAGTTAGCTATAGATATTTCCTAGGAACTATTATTTTACCTAGTTTATAATTTATATAGTTTTTTACTATTAATAAATTAATATTAATCTATTACTCTTATTAATATTTCTATACTTTAATATAAATTAGAATATTATTCTATTATTAATAAAATTCTCAAAGACTTTTTATATTAAAATATTCTAGTTTTATTATTTAACTAATATATTATAGTTATAATTTTACTTTGAAGTGTTCTTTACTACTTATATTTTTTGAAGTTTATATTCTTCTTAGGTTTTACTCTTTTCCTTAATTAAAATCAAGATAGGATTAGAATATATATTTATATATTATTAAAATAATAGTAGACTACTTTCTACTTGTCAAATAAGATTTTAAGCAATTACTTATAAAGATATCTAATATGATAGTTAGTAAGTTGAGTATAATATTAAAGTAATATTTGAAGACTATTTACTTAAGCTTTTTACTTGATTAATTTATCTTGATATAGTATAAAAATAGCTATGTTTTATCTTTAGTTTGAAACTTCTAAAATACTTGTTATGTTCTATTAATACTTATTTTATTATATTATTATATATATATTATTAGTATTTAAACTATAGTAATATTATTTGTAAAATAGAATATGAATATTGAAACCTATTTTAAACTAGAATATTGAAATACCTTTAGAAAAAATACCCGATTTTTACTATAATAAATACTAACTATTGCCTAGTAAATACTATTAGTACCTAAAATATAGTTCTAACGGAATAATTATATGAAAAGTATCCTATAAATCTCCTACAAGATTTAATAGAAGTTAGTTTCCTAATAAGAATATATATAGGTTATTCTATTTCTAGTTACTTTTTAGGTAGATATAGCTAGACTTTCTTAAGGTACTTTTATATATAGTCGATTTTTTCTATTTAGAAGTATAGAATAAGTATAATATTAAACCTATTTAGGATTTTATTTAAACTTATTTTAGTAACTAAAAAGTTTTTATTTTATACTACTAGTTAGTATATAGTAATATAAACTAGCTTATCTAATTATAAGAAAGTAATATATACTTATAAGAATAAAAACATTCAGGTATTACTTTTAATATTCTATTATATATATAGGATTAGAATAATACTATAAATAATTATTAAATTCTTATTTACTAATATAATACTAACTAAAAAGTATTAACATAATATAAATTATAATTCGTAATAATTAATATAGGAAAACTATAGAACTACTACTAAGGATCTTGGAATTTTTCTATATGAATTTTATTTATTATAAATATTATAACTAGTTACTAGACATATTTAAATATTTAATTAGTAATTACTATTAAGAACCTAACTTTTATCTCTATAGTAAATACTAGTTCTATTATAAGGTTAATAAAAAGTTATAACTAAAACTTATATAGAATTAAGAAGAGTAATGATAAACTTTAGTAGTATTAGTAGTTTTTATATAAATACATATAGATATGATATACTTAGAAAAGATACTTAATATGTCTTAATATATTATTGTAATACTAGTTTTATAAGAATATTATAAATATCAAGTTAATACTAAAATATAATAATATAACTAAAGGCTTTGATTAGGAAAAGTTTAGATATATAAATAAGATCTATAATACTATATAGACTATTATATGAACAATCCAAATTATTACTTTTGAACTAAAACCTCTTTCTAGTATTTTAGTAGTTATAATTAGCTAGTTATTAAATATATTATAAAATCTTAATAGTATATCTTTATAATTATCCTTTCTTCTAAAAGTTTTAGTTTTTAAAATTATAATTATATATTTCTTAATATTTATTGTAAAATCTATGTAATACTATATATTATTTATTATATATACTACTTTATAGGAGGGGCTGATAGCTCGCTTTTCATTATGACTATTAGGAGACATATTGCCCCCTGAAGTACGACTTTAGCCCTCCCACCCCTAATAACTGCTATAGCTAGCCCCTAGTTAATCCGGAGCTAAACCTCTTGTAGCTATAGTAGCTAGTATACCCGCCCCACGTTAACCTTTTCGTAGATAATAAATAACTAACAACTCCTTCTGCGACAACCTCATACCCTCCCGCCTTTATAGCTATTAATATATAATTTAAATATCTTGAGATATTTAATTACTGCTAACTATACTCTATTCAAATATTTATTACAACCTTAATATCTATAACCTTAATATCCCCTAGACTAAGCCTTGCTTACCCTTAAGATAAGACTTTATAGTACTAATATAAATACTTTCTATTATTAGTATAAGTTAACTTATAATCTCTATATAAGTATAGTAAGATTTAGTTTATTCTTATTAGTAAAGAATCTTAAAATATTAATTAAGTATAATTAATATATAAATAATACTTATATAGATATAGATACTCCTAGTATAATTTAATACCTTTGAAACCCTTATAATTATATTATTATTATATTCTAAAATGTCTAATAATTAGTATTATAATAGTATATTAATATTAAGGTATTATCTAATTAATACCTAGTTTCTGAAATTTTTAGTTTAATATAATAGTTTATAGGATAACTAGGTAATGATGTTTTAAATATCTATAAGCTACTTATTAATTATAACTTTTAGGATAATTTTATTGAGGCTTAATCTAATAAACTAATAGTTTTCATTATAGGGGTTATAAGTAAATATTTTTATACTTATCTTATATTTCTCTTCTTATAAATAGTTATATAGATTTTAAAGGGAATTTAAATCTATTATAGAAAGTATAGAAGAATAATAAGTTATAAAATACCTAGTTTTTATAAGTATTCTATTTTATTCTATTTTTAAGAGGTTTAAGAAAGTTCTTAATTTTATAACCTTAATGGTCATTTTTAGCTAAATATATTAAGCCTTAGCTTTAATAAAGCTTTCTCTATATAGATTATTACTATAAAGTCTTCTACTATTATAAAGTTAAATATTAGAACTAAAGGTATAATTATCTATAATAATCAGTAATTCTATTATTATTTTAACTAGTTATAAGCTAGTATTAGTATGGATACTATTATTAGGTAGAATGTATAGTTAAATCTATATATAGGGTGAAGAGCTTAGATATTATTCTAGATATAGAGTAAAAGTAACTAAATATACTACTTTATTTAATACTAGTAATTCTTCCGCTATAGTACTATTATTTATTCAAGTGATCTTTTATAGTCTAAATAATAGAACTAATCTTTACTACTCTTATTATTAGGTTCTTATTTATTTATTCTATTATTTATAAATATATGTATTATTATCCTAATAAGATATTAATACTTTTGATCTATATAGTATTCTTCTAATAAGAATAATACTTTTAAATTCTATTATAGTCCCCTATAGTACTTTACTATATATTCAGTAAGTATTATCTATTTCGTTTACAAACATTTCATTCTTTTCTAATATTTATATTTTTATTATATTTATCCTTCTAATATATTTCTATATTATATTACCTGCTATTCCTAACTTATTATTTTTCTTTTCCTCCTTTTCTCTTCCTTTTTATTATCAATATACTATTTATTTTATAATAATATTTTATATTACTATTATTACTATTATTCTTTAGGTATTTATTTATGGTAGTGAGAAAACTGTTAATAAAAGCTTTTTATATTTCAAGCCTAATAAGTATATATTTTACTTTAGCTATTTATCTTTACTTTATCTTAATATAAAAAAGCTACTTAATATTATTTATAAGTATATATTAAAGTATTTGTTTTATAAGAAGAATAAATAAAGTTATATAATATAAATTCTCATGCTTTCCCCACTATTAGCCGACGACGACTTCTATAATAAGCGGACTTCGATATATATACTTTTTCGGAATGAAGTAGTACCTAATGGGCTACTTCTAAAATATATTCAAAGTATTTAGGGTTATCTTTAAATACCCTACTTTTAGGTACTAGATTCTTCTTTATTACTTTAATTTTGTTTTTTTAGCTCTACTAATAGCTTTATCTTCTAATAATATACTAAGGCTAAATATAGCTATAGTTATTTTAAAAAAGCTAGAGAGAGTAGTAAAGTCACTTTTGTATAAAGCCAGTTCTTTTAGACTTTTATAAAAGTAGTTATAATTCTTATAATTATTAATAATTTTTATAAGGTTGAGATTTATATTAAAGTTATGGGGTTAAGTATCATAATAGTTCTTATTATTATTATTATTAGTAGTATTATTATAAGACGGTTAGCTAGTCTTCTATTATTCTCTTTTATATCTATAGTTAGTATTATTAAGATACGCTAGTAGTATTATTAGTACCTAGCTAGTATGAGTTAATATTATAAATACTACTGCGGTAAGTTTAATACTTTAAAGCTACTACTAACTATTATAAAGCTTATACTAGTAAGTTTGTATACCTAGTTATTACTCTATTACTTATTAGCCTCTATATACTTCTAGGTTAGAGCTAGGTCTAAACTAGTAGTTATACTACTAGGTCTTTTTAACTATATTTACTTATAGAAATATATATAGGCTATAATATATAACTAGGTATTTTCTTATTATAGAGATTATTTACTAGGTGTTATATAAAACTACTTACTAGGCGGGGGCTGAATACGTAAAACTCTATATAATATAAATTTTATTTCTACTATACTTTGACTATTCATATTAACTTTTATTTATTAGGCTTTTTTCAAACTATATAGTACTAGTTAGGTAACTTAGAACTAAACTATTGTTTTTTATTCAATCCTTAAGTGAAATACTTTAGTTTCGAAATATAAAAATAAAATATGCTATATTTCTGCTAAACTCTTAGCAAATATTAATATATGAGTAATATTATTTATGACTCCCTTATTAGTATAAAGAAAATAAAGTTTAATTTGGAATATATATTTTTCTAATAGATACTGTTTATTTATTTAATTACTTTTGCTTTATACTTAGAATAATATTTAATATCTGTATGCTATATATAGATTTAACTATAAACTTTACCTAATAATAGTATTCATACTAATACTAGCTTATAACTAGTTGAAATAATAATGAAATTACTTATTTTCATAAATAATTATACTTCTAGTTCCAATATTCAACCTTATAATAATAGATGACTTTATAGTAATAATCTATATAGAAAGAACTTTATTAAAACTAAAGCTTAATATATATAACTAAAAGTAACTATTAAGGTTATAAAGTAAATATTAAGGTTATAAGGTTAAGAACCTTTATAAATCTCTTAGAAATAGAATGAAATAGAATAATAAGAACTAGGTATTTTGTAATTTATTATTCTTCTATAACTATACCTTCATAATAAACTAATATCTCTTCGAAATTGATATAGCTACTTATAAAAAGATAACTATAAAATAAGTATAGAAATATCTAATTATAATTATTATAATTACAACTACTAGTATATTTAACTAAGCTTTAATAAACTAATTCTAGATATTATAATTCATAAGTAACCTATAGATATTTAAAAGAAGATTATCTAATTATCCTATAAATTATTATATTAAACTAGTAATATTAGAAACTAGGTCTTAATTAGATAATACTTTAAGATTAATACCTTATTATAATACTAATTTTTAGATACTTTAAAATATTATAATGATATAACTATAAGGGTTTTAAAAATTATATAGTTATATTAGAAATATTTATATCTATATAAATTTTATTTATATATTAGCTATATTCAATTAATATCCCTACTTGATGTAGTGGTTTAATGTCTAGCTAGTTTTTATTATTATAATAAGAGTAGTAAGTTTAAATCTTACGGCAAGTAAGTGTAACTAGTAGCTATATACCTTCTAATTATATAAATTATATAGTAACTACTACTAGCTATTAGCTCCTACTATTAGCTATTAATAACTAGTAACTATAAATTGTTCGTAATAGTTACTACTAGCTAGCTAGTATTAATATTATATGACTATAACGTTTTAGAAAGTAACTATAATAGATATATATATATATATATATATCCCTTCTGTTTATTAGTTATTATATTAATTAACCATATTATTACTACTTAAGGTTTTCTCTATTTCAATAGTTCCTCAGTCCTAATATTATCTATGGAATATATAAAGTAAGAGCTAACTATTAGATATAGCTTCCTTTAAAGGGTTCCTAAGAGGTATATAACTTTAAATAGATCAAAGACCTTTAATATAACTATCTTATATTTAATTAATATATTAAGATTATTCATTAATAAAACTAAACTAAGTCTTATTATACTTATATAGAGATTATAAGTTAGTTTATATTAGTAGTAGAGAACTTTTATATTAATAGTATAAGGGTTTATCTTATGGGTAGAAAAAACTTAATAAGAATATTAAAAATATAGATATTAAAATAATAATAAATATTTGAATAAAGTAATTATAGTTAGTAGTTATTAAATATCTCGAGATATTTAAAATATATATTAATAGTTATAAAGGTAGAAAGATATTAATGCGTAAAGTTATTATTAAAAGAGTTATTAATTATTTACTATTAAAAATATTAATATAGAGTAGGTATATTAACTACTATAACTATAAGGAGTTTAACCTTAGATCAATTAGAGGCTGGTTACAATAGCTAGTAAGGGGGTAGGAAAGCTAAAGTTGTACTTTAGGAAATAATATATCTATTAATAGTTATAGTACAGAGCGAGTTATTAGCTTCTTCTACTATTTATTTATAAGTATTTAAACATTATATGTTTTACTCCTATAAATTTATTTAATATTTATGTTGTTATTACTACTAATTAATTACATAGCTTAATATTTCAAAGTTTAGAGAAGAAGTATTTTGCTATTTATCTATTATATATAGAAATGCCTTTAGAAAAGGTAGCTTGTTTTTAGTAGGATAAATACTAGCTATTACCTAGTCAATACTATTAGTATTTAAAATATGATTCTGATAGAATAATTTTATTAGAATTACTTTTTAAATTCTCTATAAGATTTAATAGAATTTGCTTTCCTAATAAGAATATATATAAGTTATTCTATCTATAGTTATTTATTAGGTAGATATAGTTAGACTTTTTGAAAGTACTTCTATAGCTGATTTATCTTTATAATAATAATCTTATTATTACTCTAGAATAAGAGTTTATTTATTTCTTCGACTTATCTTACTCTATACTAGGATGTTATACTACTAAAGCATTTATTATGATAGGATTATTTTAATTAAATAATAAGTTTTACTATTATTTTATTATTTATTTTAAGAGTAATATATTTAAATATCTTATTACTATTACTAGTAGTTAGTTTATTCTTTATAAGTCTAATTATATTATACTTTATAGTATATATATATATATATATATCTCTAGCTTGCTATTATTTACTAATGCTAATAGTAAGTATAATAATGTCAGGGTGCGTTAGTAGCTCCTAGCTAGCCCCTAGTTAGACTACTGCTTAGTTATCTGTAAGAGGGTTATTTAGGCTATAATAGCTGGGATCCTAGTTTAAGGAGTTAGATTCAAATATATTAATAATTTTATACTTATATTAAGGCCTTCTATATAGATTTATTATTTAGTTATTATTCTATTTTTAATATATTCAAATTTCTACCTATCTTTAGGAGTTCTAACTAGTAGGTTATATAGGGGGCGTTAGTATAGTATTAGTATAGTAGTATAGAGATTTCGATATATATAGTATTAATAAGGCTACTATAAGAAGCTATTATAAGAGAGATAATTAGAAGGATACTAATATATATAAGGATATATTAATAGGACTATATAGTACGCCTAGTAACCAGCTAGCTATAGCTACTAAAGTACTAAAAAGAGTTTTCAGCTAAAAGATTATAATTTAGATCCTTTAAACAATAGTCTATATAGTAATATAGACCCTACTTTTATATCTAAACATTTCCTAGTTAAAGCTTTTAGCTATACTCTTATAATTTTATTACTTCTACTTAATCTTTTTAAATAACTAGTATAAATAAAGATATTAAGTAGTAACTATTTTTATGAAGAATAACCGCCCTATAAGTATAAACTTAATATAAGCCTTAATAAACCTTAATAATTAATATTCAACTTAGTAGAAGTATATAATAAGACTACTAATACTATACGATATTATTACTAAGAATTAAATAAGTAAAATAATAATAATAATAAGATAGTAACCCTCTGGGAAAATACTTCTAAAAAAAGATCCTTCTTATATACTACTTAAGATAAGTTAAAACCTAATATTAATATAAGCCTTTATTAATAGTATGCTAAGGAGGTTAAAAAAAGATACCTATTACATAACCTTATATAAAATATATCTTAAAGAAAGGAATACCTTCTTCTTAATATAAAAAGAAGAAGTAAAACAACTTTTATTATACCCCCTAGGTCTAAATAATTACTAAGTCCTTAATTACTAATACCTAAATTTAATAAATAATCCTAAATACTATTATAACTATTATTCCTATTTAGACTAGACCTAATAAGTATTATAAATAAGATATTTAAAACTATATAGTTCTAGATAATAATATACTAAAAGTAGATATAAAAATAATAGGAAGCCTATAAGGAGTAAATTATAACTCTTATCTAATAACTAGCTAAATAATTAGTAGTATTTAGACTATTTAAAGATTAGGAAAAATTATTCTTATATAATAATAAAATAATAAGGGAAGAATTTATAGTTAAATAAATAAATAAGTAGATTATAACTATTGAAAATAACTACTAAATCTAGCTAAATAGTATAATTAACTAGTAGATCTAATAAATNCTAATAAATACTTATAATATTAGTATTTTAAATCTAAATAGAATAGAGAAACTATAAAATTAATCTAGAAAATAATCCTATTTAGACTAATTTTATTATATTTATTTACTAATAGTATATCAACCTAGAGATATAAGAGAAATTATATAAATAGAAGCTTAAAGAAGTATAATAGGAAGAATACTAATTACCTATATAGTATTATACTAAGTAGTTAATATTATATTAAAACCTAAATATACCTAGATTTAAGTAGAATAAAAGAAAAACTTTTATATACTTCTACTAATTATATTTAAACTTAAAAAAAGAAATAGAAAGATTTAAAGTTTTAATTCTAAAGGCTAGAGATATTATAATAGAAATTAAAAGACTATAGGAACTTTAATAATACTATACTAATAAATTAATATAAAATAAGAGATATAAGTATTTATATATAAGTCTATAGTCTTTCCAATTACTTCTACTTTTATAAATAGTAGGATAAATAGAGCTATCAACTCTATTAATACTAAATAGTTAGTAGTAAGATATTAATAAGTTAGATAATATTATACTTACCCTAAGCTAGAAAACTATATATATATTAACTATACTATAGATTATAGAAACTTACTTCTTATATAATAAGACTAAATATAGAACTATAAACTATAAAAGTAAAATAAATATAAATAGGATACTAATAACTATTTAAAAATAGAATACTATAAAATCCTATATTTTAATATAAACTATTAATACTAGCCCCTATATTAAAGAAATCTAGAGAAATAAGTAAGTATAGAAATAGAACTAATAGTCCCCATACTAATTATAAAACTAGTTCCTATAGGAAAAATAGTTAAAAACTTAATAATTATTCTCTAAAATACTAAGGAGAAAGAAGTAATAATAGATATAGATTTATACTTATAAGTAAACCTTATAAATAAATAGCTTACTATATTACTAAGATTAATTCTAATTAAAGTAATTATACTTTTTTTAGAAGAATTTAATAGTTTGATATTAAAACTAGGGAAGTTATACTAATTAATATTTTTCCTTATAAATTTAAATAGTTATCTATAGAAGTTATACTAACTATTTATTAGTACTTACTAATTAGAAAGATATATAGACTTTATATTAGGGTAATATTCTATAGACTAGGAAAGTATTATAATAGATATCTAGATAAATACTTAATACTATAAATATATATCTATTACTAAATTAGAAGTATTTATATAAGTGATTATTAAGAATAATAAAACTACTTATATACCATATATTAATAAGGTAAAAGAAAATTTTAAAGCTTATATAGAAGTATTTAGAGAAAGAAATAAGATTATTATAACTATAAATATCCCTAAGGAGTTTATAAGTAAGTAAGAAGTATTTAAAATAGTTATAATAAAGTCTATTCTAATCCTTAAGAATACTAAGTATATTATTAAGTTAGAACTAGATAAAAAACTACCTTATAAACCTATATATCTACTAAAGAAGTAGTAACTAGAAAAATTAAGAATATATATAATAAAGAACCTAGTAAATAGATATATATAGCTATTTATAAGTAAAGTAGGTATATTAATCCTTTTTATTCTAAAGAAAAATAGCTTTCTATACTTCTATATTAACTATAGAAACCTTAATAAAATTACAATTGGGAATTATCACTTATTACTACTAATTAGCAAGCTTCTAAATAAATTCTAAAGAATAATATAGATTTTAAACATTAACCTTAAAAATACTTATTACTATATTAAAATTAAATTAGAAAATTATTAGAAAATAGTATTTAGGATATAATATAGTTACTATAAATATAAAGTGATACTATTTAGTCTTACTAATATACTAATAACCTTTTAAGTATATATTTACTATATACTTACTAATTGAATTAATATATACTATATAATATATTATGATAATATTATAATATATATATAATAAGTATTAGAGAAAATCATACTAAAGTATTATTATAAATACTTACTAGACTATATAAAACATATCTTTTTACTAAGCTTTCTAAATATAAATTCTATATAGAAGAGATAAGTTTTCCAGGTTATATAATTATTAAAGAAGAAATTAAAATAGATTTAATAAAAATCTAAATTATTACTAAGTAGAAACTATTAGAAATATTAAAAGAACTTGAGGTATTCTTAAGCTTCTATAACTTTTATAATAAATTTATCACTAATTACTTAAGAGTAATAATACTATTTATAATACTTCTTAAGAGAGGGATAAAGAAGAAAGTCTTCTTATAATTAGAAAGTATAAAATCTATATTCTTAGTATTATAAAATACTTTCTATTTAATAATTATTCTCTAGTATGAAATCTTATTAGGGATGTTAAAGTAGAAATAGATATATTATAATAAGTAATCTTAGGTATTTTATTATAAAAAATAGAAAACTAATAATAACTAATTACTTATTATTCTAAGAAACTTAGTAAAATAGAATAGAAATAAGAAATAAGCTAATAAGAACTACTAATTATTATTAAAAAATTTAACTATTAGAAGTATTACTTAATAAGATTCTTAAAGAAATTTATAATTCTAACAAACTATTAAGCCTTAATAAATATTATTATAATACTAATATAAAGCTTTTAGAAAAAGCTTATTTAACAAATTTATAAATTCTTAGTATTTAACTTTAATCTAAAATACTAACTAAGAACTACTAATCTAATAGATAGATTATTTAGATAACTAAATTATATAGAAAGAAAAGTAAAATATTATAATATATTACTAATCCTTATAAATAAGCTATTATTTACTAAGCTATTATTAGTAGATACTTATTAGAAAGTTACTAAAATTAAGGGAAATTTAGAATTAGTGAAAACTTTTACTTAAATAATATAGATATAGAAAAAATACCTTAGTATAAAAGCTAGACTTAGAAGTAGAAAATATTCAACTTCTTAAAAATACTACTCTCTTAGAAATACTAGAAGTATAATAATAATTATAACTATAATTACTTATAATAAAGAAATATATAAAATAATAGAAAATATTTAATAAGTATTAATAAGTAAAAAGAATTTATAAAAAGCTAGAGTTATTATTCTAATATAATATATCTTATATTTAATAGTAAGAAGTTTTATGAAAAATAAAATAATATATTTTATAAGGAACTCTAAAGATATTAAAGAAATCATTAAAAAACTATAGATTTATAATAAATACTACTAAATATATATAAAGAAAGCTTAGGGAATAACTAATACCTAGAAAAGCTATTGAATAAATATAAAAAGAATATTCTTCTTCTAAAGAAGACTAATTATATTTAATATTAAATCTTTAAGATATAAAATTATTTACCTATATTATAATAAAAATAGAATAAATTATATAAATATTAATAAAACTTATAATTTTATAAAATAGAACTTCTATTAATATAATATAGTTATAGATATATAAAACTATATAATATTATATTAAATTTATTAAAAAATTAGAATACTAAAATATAAATTATATAACTAGTTATAATTTCTATCTATTCTAGTAAGACTATCTTAAGAAATTAGTATAGACTTTATTATAAGACTTCTAGAAAATACTTACTAAGATAGCAGTATATATAATACTATCCTTATTATTATAGATAGGTTTATAAAATTCATAATATTTATTCTTATAATAAAAAGGATAATAACTATAGACTTAATAGTAATATTCTATAAAGAAGTAGAATATTAGTTTAATACTCTAGAAAGTATTATTAGTAATAAAGATAAACTCCTTATAAACTAATTTTAAGAAAGATTTATAATAGAGTAACTAATTAAATAATAACTATTAATAGTATACTACTTATAAATAGATAGTTAAATAGAATAAATATACTAAATATTAGAATATTACTTTAGAGTATTTACTAATAGTTTATTTATTATCTAAATAGTATAACTAAAGGAAACTATATTTATATATAATAATAATAAATATAATATTACTAAATACTTATTAATAGAAAGACTATATAGGTTCTACTTAAGGATAGTTAAATATATAGTAAAAAGGACTTAATAGTATAAAGTATTATAGAATAGGTTATTTATATTAACTAAATATATAACTAAATAGTAGAATATTAATAACTAATAATCAAAAACTAGGTAAAAATATATAACTTAAGATATCTACTATATATATTTAATTAAAGAGTAGTTATTAGGTTATTAATAAAGAATTTTAAGTTTAAATATAAGAAGTTAGTATTAAAATATATTAAAGTCTCAATAGTAGAGAAAATAGGGGGATAAGTATATAGAATATGTCTATTAAAATAATACTACTAGATAGATAATATTTTCCCTATCTCTTTATTTAAATTATAAATAAAATAATAAAATAATACTAATAATTAGACTATCCTCCCTAAGTTAGAAGATAATTCTATAGAATAAGAAATAGAAGAAATTATAGAGAAGTAAAGAGATAGAGATAATAAATCCTTCCTTATAAAATAAACTAAATAGTCTATAGAGTATAATATATCGGAGATTATAATTAACCTAAATAATATATAAAAAGTTATTTAGAAATTTAAAAAATAGATAATCTAATATTATAAGAAGTAAGATAATTAGTATGATATTAATACTAAGTACTTAGTAATAATATCTTAAAAAAAGGGGGAGAAATAATTCTATTAATTATTTAAATAATTTAAATATTATTTTAAGAAGTATATCTCTAAATTAGAAAAAACCAACTTACTTTAGTAATAACTTAACTAGTATATATATAATAATATAATCTTTAAATTTAAAACCTAGGTATATTCTTATAAAGGTATTTCTAACCTCTCTTTATAAATATAATAGGAATAATAAGTACTATAGGAATAATAAGTATTATAGGTATAATAAGTACTATAAGTATAATAAGTATTAAAAGTATAGTAACCTACTTAGTAATAAGAACTCTTTTAATAATTATAATCTTCTTTATTAGAATAGCTTTTTTAAAAATAGTAGCTTTAGAAATAATAAATTTTTTAGTAGTAGACTAATAGCTATTAGATATAGAAACTATAGGAGTAGATAGAATAATAATAGAATAAGTTTTATACTTCTTAATAGGAAGTCCTTCTACTGAAATACTATTATCTATAAACTCTCTTTTAATACTAAGTAAGATAATATTATTAAAAATAAGATAATACTAAAAGCTTACTAAGTAGATTTCAATAGAAGAAACATAATTATTTATAATAAATATAGTTATATTATTATTACTATTAATATAATAAGGGGGCTATAAAAAGATCTCTAAAACTCTAGATCTTCTACTCTTATTATTATTATTATCCTAATTATTATTACTATTTTTACTTTTACTAGTAATAAGTAATAGCAAACTAGAGGCACACATATTATAAAGTATAGTAATATCAGACTTATAAAGAATAAAGTAACTACTAGTAATAATAATACGATATTTAGATATATTATACTTAGAATAGTTAGTAAAATAATAGTAAAGATTATTATTAAATCGGGGTAGTCCTAAGATAGTAGGAGTTTTAATACTTTTAAATACTAAAGTATAATAAGATATATCAAAAAAATAAATAAACTACTATTCTTTAGTAATAATAGGATTATTATAATAAAAATAAATAAACTATATAATAAATGGTTAGTAAAATACTTCTTCTATAGATCTTAGAATATTAAGCTATTTTATTAATTAGTAGTAATAATAAGGTGAATATTTAGTAAACTTATAGTAATAAGACATATAACATTCAAATACTTATAAATAACTAATATCTCCTAAAGGAGAAGATATTTTAAACTAAGCTTCTTCTTTTATATATTTATAAAAAGGTTATAAATAATATTACCTATATATTACTATCTTATTAAGATTTTAGTAAGAGTATAGAGTAATTTACTCTTATATTTAGAAGTTAAGACTTTTTACTTAAATATTTAGTAATAAATAATAGTCTAATTCTATATTACTTAAGTAGTACTATATAGTTTATATAGAACTTTAAAATTAAAAATTAATATAAATAGTAAGTATATAGTAAAAAATAACTTATATTATAGTATTTCTACTTATTCTTTTTATAAAAGAGATACTTTAGTATATAATTACTAGTAATATAGAATAGCCTTTCTATATTAAGATAAAATAAGAATAGATAGCTAAAGTAAAATAAATACTTATTAGGCTTTAAGTAGAAGAAATTCTTATTAGTAGCTTCTTTACTATTATAGATAAATACCTAAAGGATAGTAATAATAATAATAATATAAGATATCTTTATAGAATATATAATATATTAATAATAAAGAAGAAGAAGAAAAAGAAAAGAGAAAAATAATAAACTAAGAATAACTAATAAGATAACATAAAAAGATCTTAAAAAGATAAAGATAGTATAAATAAAAATATAGAAGATAATAAGATATTATAAGAGAAACAAAGGATAATACTTACTAAATATATAGTAAAATAATATAGGGGATTATAATAAAGTTTAAAGAATTATTCCTATTAGAATAATACTATAAAGTTCAAAAATATTAATATATTACTAGGATAATAATAAATATATTTATAAATAATAGAAAGAATAACTAGAACCTAATAATAATAATAATAAAAATTAGTTCTATTATTTAAACTATAAAAATCACTTGAGTGAATAACAGTACTATAATAGAATAATTACTAATATTAAGGAGGTATTTCATATAATAAATAGTTAGTAATAATATGTAAGCTATATAATAGATATTAGGGAGTATATAATTATAGCCTTAAGGACTAAGGCTTTTAAAGGGGGGGATAGTTATAAGGATATATTAATAGGACTATATAATATACCTAGTAACTAGCAAGCTATAACTACTAAAATACTAGAAAGAATTTTTAACTAAAGGATTATAACTTAGATCTTTTAAGCAATAGTCTATATAGTAATATAAACCTTACCTTTATATCTAAACCTTTCCTAATCAAGGCCTTTAGCCATATTCTTATAATATACACCTAGAAGTATATAAATATAGAGATAGAAGTACTAGTATATATAAACTAATTAAGGAATAACTAAAGGGGTACTAGTATAAAACTAGTATAATAAGAATAACAGCTTTAATTATATAGTATCAATAAGGCTACTATAAAGAGGCTACTACGAAAGGCTACTATAAGAAGCTACCTAACTATATAGTATCAATAAGGCTACTATAAAAGGCTATATCGATAAGGCTATTACAAGAAAGGCACAAGGGCGGCACCAGTATAGTAGTATAGAGATTTCAACTATATAGTATTAATAAGGCTACTATATAAAGCTACAGCGATACCTATATAGCTCTAGTAATACCTATATAGCTATAGTAATACTTATATAGCTATAGTGATAAAGCTACCACAAAAGACTACTATTATAAAAAGCTACCTACTAATAATAAAACTATTAAAAGAATAAGAGATAACCAGAAAGGTACTAATATATATATGCCTATCTATAGATATAGAGATTTCAATATATAAGGTCTCCACGAAGCTACAGCTATAAGGCTAAGCAGAGGGGTACTAGGTAAGTAGAAGTTTTAAGGCTTTCAAGGTAACTACTATAGAGTAACTATTTTCTAGCAGCATAAAAGCAGTTAGAAGTATACGGCGTATAACCACAGATAGTCACAAATACTAGGGGTACTAGAGGTATATCGTATAACCATATGTAATTATAAATACAAGGGGTACTAGGGGGGTACCTTTAGTAATACAGAAAGCTAGTAGTATACTATAACTATAGTAAATATAAAATCCCTATAACTAGAAGTAAAGAAGAAATCTTTCTAGAATTTCTATAGCTAAGGAATACTAATTATCCTATATAGAAGCCCTAAGTTAGCTAGAATATAGTTATAGTTAAAATATATCTTAAGAGGCTAATATTAGCTAAGATTTAATATTAAGAAGCTAAGATATAAGAGCTTAGAATAAACTCCTAGGTTCTAACTAAAGAGGGGTACTAAAAAGTCGCTACTACTAATGCCTTATAGTTAGCTATAAAAGCTTTAAAGCTAAAAAGGCTTTAAAGATATAAAGGCTTCAAGGCTATAAGGATATAAGGGATAGTATAACTAAAGCTTAGTAGAAGGGTACTAAATAATACTATAATAGCTTTAAAGCTATAAGAACTTCAAAGCTATAAGGATATAGCCTCTAAGGGGGGATATAATAGCTACTAAGAGGCTATAAAGCTATAAATACTACAGATAAATATTATACTATCTATAGTACAATAACTAAGGTAGCTATATAGTAATTAATATAGCTAATATAGTATAGAGTAAATTATAAACCCTATAATCTTTAATATAAAGATCGCTAGAAAAATAGTAGAATAGTAGTAATAGAGGTTTTAGTAATAAGAAGCTAGTAGCATAACCTTGAGTAAGAGGGGGATTACTAGAAGAATAGTAGTAATAACTATAGGTATAATATATAATACTAATAGTAGCAATAGCGACAATATATACTTTAACAACATATAAGCAGCATATAAAAAGCTAGTAGTATATAAGAGGTTTTAGTTTAGTAATAAAAAGATTTAGCAATAAGAAGTAATAGTAGTAGTATATGAGAGGCTAGTAGTATATAAGAGGTTATATCAACAAGAGGTAATAGCAATAAGAGCAAGCAAGAAGCTGTAGTAATAAGAAGCTATGGTAATAAGAGGCTACAGTATAAGTTCTAATAAGAAGGAGATTACTAGAAGGATAGTAGTATATAAGAGGTTTCAGCAAAAAAAGGTTAGCAGTATATAAGAAGTTATATTAATAAGAGGTTATAATAACTAGAAACTTAAGTAATAAGAAACTAGTAACACATAAAAGGTAATAGCAACAAGAGGCCAGTAGTATAAGAAACCTTCAAGAGACTGTATAAATAGTACTACTCTTCCTACTATACGAGTAGAAGTTTAATAAGGATACTAGGGGTCTAGTTTTAAGTATATAAAAAGTACTAGAGGGCTAATAAGAGGACTAGGATATATACTATAGAGATAAAGGGGTTTTAAGACCTAGGAATAACTTTATAAGCTATAAAACTATATGGAGTTGGTTTATAAGAGGGGGGAATATATTAAGGCATACTAGTAGTTCCTAGCTAGCTTCTAGCTAAACTACTACTTAGTTATCTATAAGAAGGAGATTTAGATTATAATAGCTAGGATCCTAGTTTAAAGAGTCAGATTCGTATATATTTATATAACTTTATATTTATATTAAAGCCCCCTATATAGATCTATTACTTAGTTATTATTCTATCCCTAATAAATAATAAGAATAGAAATTCTAAAGTTATAGAGATTTCTTTATAGTCTCCTTACTATACTATTAATAATATTAATATAGCTATACTTATTATAGATAATTATATTTTATTTACTAAAATCTATCTAATAGTTTTTTAATACTATTTTATTTGTAAGGATATATCAATAGGACTATATAGTACGCCTGGTAACTAGCTGGCTATAGCTATTAAAGCATTAGAAAGAGTTTTTAACTAAAGGATTATAACTTAGATTCTTCAAGTAATAGTCTATATAGTAATATAAACCCTATTTATATATCTAAACCTTTCCTAGTTAAGGTTTTTAGCTATATTCTTATAATTCTATTACTTCTACTTAATTTTTTAAATAATTAGTATAAATAAAAATATTAAGTAGTAACTATTTTTATAGAGAATAGCTACCCTATAAGTATAGACCTAATATAAGCCTTAATAAACTCTAATAATTAATATTTAACTTAATAGAGGCGTATAGTAAAACTACTAATACTATACTATACTATTACTAGGAATTAGGCAAGTAAAATAATAATAATAATAAAATAGTAACTTTAGGGGAAAATACTTCTAAAGAGAGATACTTCTTATATACTACTTAAGATAAATGAAAACTAAATATTAATATAAGCTCTTACTAATAATATATTAAAAAGGTTAAAAAGGGATATTAATTAGATAATTTTATATAGGATATATCTTAAGGAAGGGAATACCCCCTTCTTAATATAAAAAGAAGAAGTAAAACAACTTCTATTATACTTCTTAAGTCTAAGTAATTACTAAGTCTTTAGTAATTAATATTTAGATTTAATAAGTAATCTTAAGTATTATTATAGCTACTATTCCTACTTAGATTAAACCTAATAGGTATTATAAGTAAAATACTTAAAACTATATAGTTCTAGATAGTAATATATTAAGAATAGATATAGAAGTAGTAAAAAGCTTATAAAGAGTAGACTATAATTCTTATCTAATAGCTAGTTAAGTAATTAGTAGTATTTAAACTACATAAAGATTAAGAAAAGCTACTTTTATATAACTATAAAATAATAAGAGAAGAATTTATAGTTAAATAAGTTAATAATTAGATTATAGCTATTAAAGATAATTATTAAATCTAACTAGGTAGTATAGTTAACTAGTAAATCTAATAAGTATTTATAAAACTAATATTTTAATTCTAAATAGAATAGAAAACCTATAAGGCTAGCCTAGAAGATAATTCTATCTAAACTAATTTTATTATATTTATTTATTAATAATATATTAATCTAGAGATATAGGAGAAGTTATATAGGTAGAAGTTTGAAGAAGTGTAATAAGGAGAGTACTAGTTATTTATATAGTATTATACTAAGTAGTTAGTACTATACTAAAACCTAAGTATATTTAGATTTAAGTAGAATAAAAGAGAAGCTTTTATCTACTTCTACTAATTATACTTAAGCTTAAAAAAAGAAATAGAGAGATTTAAGATTTTAATCCTAAAGGCTAGAGATATTATAATAGAGGTTAAAAGACTATAGGAATTCTAATAGTACTATACTAGTAAATTAATATAAGATAGGGGATATAAGTATTTATATATAGGTTTATAACCTTTCTAATTATTCCCAGTTTTATAAATAGTAAGATAAATAAAGCTATTAACTCTATTAATATTAAATAGTTAGTAGTAGGATATTAGTAAATTAGGTAATACTATACTTATTCTAAATTAGAGAACTATATATATATTAGCTATATTATAAATTATAAAGGTTTACTTTTTATATAGTAAGACTAAGTATAGAACTATAAACTATAGGAGTAAAATAAGTGTAAATAAGATACTAATAGCTACCTAGGGGTAGAATACTATAAGGTTTTATACTTTAGTATAAACTATTAATACTAGTTTTTATATTAAGGAAATCTAGGGAAATAAGTAGGTATAGAAATAAAACTAATAATCTCTATACTAACTAAAGAATTAATTCTCATAGGGAAGATAATTAAAAACTTAATAATTATTCTCTAAAATATTAAAAAGAAAGAAGTAATAATAAATATAGACTTATATTTATAAATAGACTTTATTAATAAGTAGCTAGCTATATTACTAGGATTAATTCTAATTGAAGTAATTATACCTATTTTAGAAGGATTTAATAGTTTAATATTAGAACTAGGGAAGTTATACTAGTCAATATTCTTCTTTATAAACTTAAATAGTTATCTATAGAAGTTTTACTAGCTATTTACTAATACTTACTAATTAGAAAGATATATAGACTTCTTATTAAAATAGTATTTATAGGCTAGGAAAGTATTATAATAG
>AMCV02000008.1:1206023-1218372 GCA_000350065.2 Colletotrichum orbiculare MAFF 240422
AAAATAAATCTAATAAGAATTTAAATTATTACTAAATAAAAACTACTAGAAATATTTAAGGAACTTTAAGTATTCTTAAGTTTCTATAACTTCTACTATAAGTTTATTACTAATTACTTAGGAATAATAGTACTACTTATAGTATTCTTTAAGAGAAGAATTAAAAAAAAAGTCTTCTTATAACTAGAAAGCATAAAGTCTATATTCTTAATACTATAAGATATTTTCTACTTAGTAACTATTTTCTAGTATTAAAACCCTATTAGGAATACTAGAATAGAAATAGATATATCATAATAAGTAATCTTAAGCATTTTATTATAAAAAATAGAAGATTAATAATAACTAGTTACTTACTACTCTAAAAAACTTAGTAAAGTAGAATAGAAATAATGAATAAACTAATAAGAACTACTAGTTATTATTAAGAGTTTTAACTACTAGGGGTATTATTTAATAGGACTTTTAAAAAAAATTATAGTTTTAATAGACTATTAAGTTTTAATAAGTATTATTATAATATTAATATAAAACTTTTAGAGAAAGTTTATTTATTAGATTTATAAATTCTTAATATTTAACTTTAATTTAGAATACTAGCTTAAAGCTATCAATCTAGTAGATAGACTATCTAGATAACTAGATTATATAAAAAAAGAAGTAGAATATTACAATATACTACTAATCTTTATAAATAAGCTATAACTTATTAAACTATTATTAGTAGATACTTATCAGAGAGTCACTAAAATTAAAAGAAGTTTAGAATTAGTAAAAGCTTTTATTTAAATAATATAGATATAAGAAAAATATTTTAATATAAAAACTAAACTTAGAAGTAGAAGATACTTAACTTCCTAAAAATACTACCCTATTAGGAATACTAAAAGTATAATAATAATTATAACTATAGTTACTTATAGTAAAGAGATATATAAAATAATAGAGAATACCTAATAAGTATTAATAGGTAAAGAGAACTTATAAAAAGTTAGAATTATTATTCTAATATAATATATTTTATATTTAGTAGTAAGAAGTTTTATAAAAGATGAAATAGTATATTCTATAAGAAACTCTAAAGATATTAAATAAGTTATTAAAAAGCTATAGACTTATAATAAAGACTATTAGATATATATAGAGAAAGCTTAGGAAATAACTAGTAGTTAGAAGGACTATTTAGTAAATATAGAAAGGATATTCTTCTTCTAAAGAAGATTAATTATACTTAATAAAGAATTTTTAAAATATAAAATTATTTATTTATATTATAATAAGAATAAGGCAGGCTATATAGGTATTAATAAGACTTATAACTTTATAAAATAGAATTTCTATTAGAATAATATAACTATAGATATATAAGACTATATAATATTATATTAAATCTACTAGGAGATTAAAATATTAAAATATAAGNCTATATAGCTAGTTATAATTTCTATTTATCTTAATAAGACTATTTTAAGGAATTAGTATAGATTTTATTATAAGACTTCTAGAGAGTACTTACTGTAATAGTAATATATATAATATTATTTTAATTATTATAAATAGATTTATAAAGTTTATAATATTTATTCTAATAATAAAAAAGATAATAGTTTTAGATCTAATAGTAATATTCTATAAAAAAGTAAAATATTAGTTTAATATTCTAGAAAGTATTATTAGTAATAAAAATAAACTCCTCATAAGTTAATTTTAAAAAGAATTTATAGTAAAATAACTNAATTAAATAATAACTATTAATAGTATACTACTTATAAATAGATAGTTAAATAGAATAAACATACTAAATATTAAAATATTACTTTAAAGTATTTATTAATAGTTTACTTATTATCTAAATAGTATGATTAAGAGAAGCTATATTTATATATAATAATAGTAGATATAATACTACTAAATACTTATTAATAGAAAAGCTATATAAGTTCTATTTAGAAATAATTAAATATATAGTAAAAAAAGATCTAATAATATAAAATATTATAGAATAAGTTACTTATATTAACTAAATATATTACTAAATAGTAAAATATTAGTAAATAGTAGCTAAAAGTTAGGTAAAAGTATATAATTTAAAATATTAACTATATATATATAATTAAAAAGTAGTTATCAAGCTATTAATAAAGAACTTCAAGTTAAAATATAAGAAGTTAGTATTAAAATATATTAAAGTTTTAATAGTAAAAAGGATAGGGGAATAAGTATATAAAATATATCTATTAGAATAATACTTTTAGATATATAATATTTTCTCTATTTCTTTATTTAAACTATAGATAAAGTAATAAAAGAATACTAATAATTAAGCTATCCTCTTTAAGCTAGAAGATAACCTTATAAAATAAGAAGTAGAAGAGATTATAGAAAAGTAAGGAGATAGAGATAATAAATATTTTTTTATAAAATAGGCTAAATAACTTATAGAATATAATATATAAGAAATTATAGCTAACCTAAGTAATATATAAGAAGCTATTTAGAAATTCAAAAAATAGATAATCTAATACTATAAGAAATAGGATAATTAGTATAATATTAATACTAAGTACTTAATAATAATATCTTAAAGAAATAGAAAGAAATAATTATATTAATTATTTAAATAGCTTAAATATTATTCTAAGAGGTATATTTCCGAACTAGAAAAAAATAATATATTTTAATAATAACTTAGCTAGTATATATAGATAATATAATCTTTATACCTAAGGCTTAAATATATTCTTATAAAGGTATTTCTAACTTCTTTTTATAAGTATAATAGGAATAATAAGTACTATAAGAATAATAAATACTATAAATATAATAGGTACTATAAATATAATAAGTACTAAAAATATAGCAACCTATTTAATAATAAGAATTCTCTTAATAGCTATAGTTTTTTTTATTAAAATAGCTTTCTTAAGAATAGTAGTTTTATAAGTAGTAGATTTTCTAGTAGTAAACTAATAGCTACTAAATATAGAAACTATAGGAATAGATAGAATAATATTAGAATAAGTCTTATACTTCTTAGTAGGAGGTCTTTCTACTTAGGTATTATTATTTATAGTCTTTCTTTTAATACTAAGTAAAATAGTATTATTAAAAATAAGGTAATATTAAAAGCTTATTAAATAGATTTTAATAGAAGAGATATAATTACTTATAGTAAGTATAGTAGTATTATTATTATTATTAGTATAATAAGAGAGCTATAAAGAAGTCTTTAAAA
This sequence comes from Colletotrichum orbiculare MAFF 240422, assembly GCA_000350065.2. NCBI lineage: Eukaryota > Fungi > Ascomycota > Sordariomycetes > Glomerellales > Glomerellaceae > Colletotrichum > Colletotrichum orbiculare. Next base: position 1,209,259 of record AMCV02000008.1, read on the forward strand.
CCCTAGATCCTCTACTCTTATTATTATCTTAATTATTATTACTATTTTTACTTTTACTAGTAGTAGATAATAGTAAACTAGAGGTATATATATAGTAAGGTATAGTAATATTAGATTTATAAAGAATAAAGTAACTACTAGTAATAGTAATAAAATATTTAGGCATATTATATTTAGAGTAGTTAGTAAGATAATAGTAAAAATTATTATTAAATTAAAATTGTCCTAAGATAGTAGGAGTTTTAATACTTTTAAGTACTAAGGTATAATAAAGCATATTAAGGAAATAAATAAATTATTATTCTAAAGTAATAGTAAGGCTATTATTATAAAGATAGGTAAGCTATATAGTAGATAGTTAGTATAATACTTCCTTTATAAATCCTAGAATACTAAGCTATTTTATTAATTAGTAGTAATAATAAAGTAAATATTTAGTGAATTTATAATAATAAGATATATAATATTTAAATACTAATAGATAGCTAATATCTCCTAAAAGAGAAGATATTCTAAACTAAGCTTCTTCTTCTATATACTTATAAGGGGGTTATAAATAATATTACTTATATACTACTATTTTACTAAGACTTTAATAAGAATATAAAGTAACTTACCTTTATACTTAGGAGTTAAAGCTTTTTACTAAAATATTTAGTAATAAATAATAGTTTAGTTCTAGATTATTTAAATAGTATTATATAACTTAAATAGAACCTAAATAGTAAAAGTTAATAAAAAAAGCAAATATATAATAAAAGAATAACTTATATTATAATATTTCTACTTATTCTTTTTATAAAAAATATACTTTAATATATAGTTACTAATAATATAGAGTAGCCTTTTTATATTGAAATAGAGTAATAATAAATAGCTAAAATAGGGTAAGTAGTCGCTAGGCTCTAGGTATAAGAAACTTTTATTAAAAGCTTTTTTATTATTATAGATAAATACTTAGAGGATAGTAGTAATAATAGTAATATGAGATATTATTAGGAAATATATAATATATAAATAATAAAGAAGAAAAAGAAAAAGAGAAAAGAGAAAAAATAGTAAACTAGGAATAATTAGTAAGATAATATAGAGGGGTATTGAAAAGATAAAAACAGTATAAATAAAAAATTAAAAAATAATAAGATATATATAGAAGAAGTAGATAATATTTACTAAGTATATAATAAAATAATATAGGGGACTATAGTAGAGTTGAAAAACTATTCTTATTAGAATAATACTATGAAGTTTAAAAGTGTCAATATGTCGCTAAAATAATGATACACATATTTATAAATAATAGAAAGAGTAATAAGAAGCTAATAACAATAATAATAAAAATTAATTCTATTATTTAAACTATAAAAAATCACTTGAATGAATAATAATACTATAATAGAATATATATAAGTATTAAAGAAGTATTTAGTATGATAAATAGTTAGTAATAATATATAGACTTTATAATAGATATTAGGAAGTATATAATTATAGCTTTAAGGATTAAAGTTCTTAAAAGGGGGGATAGTTATAAAGATATATTAATAAGACTATATAATACGCCTAATAACTAGCTAGCTATAGCTACTAAAATACTAAAAAGAATTTTCAACTAAAAGATCACAACTTAGATCCTTTAAGTAATAGTCTATATAGTAATATAGACCCTACTTATATATCTAAACTTTTCCTAGTTAAAGCCTTTAGCTATATTCTTATACTATTCTTTATAATATTAATATATTTAGTATTAAAAAGAATTTAAAAGTAATAGTATTTAAAGATAAAACCCCCTTATTAAGAAGTATAAAATGTATTTAAATACTATTATATCTGTTTCTAAAGTTTTTATAAAAAAGGCTAATAGCTCGCTTTTTACTATAAATATGTAGGAGACGATATGTAGTATTTATAATATCTATAGTAGTAATATCTCTAGGAGAAGTTGCTAGCTAGAAGCTATAGAAATAAGGGGAGCCTAAGAAGTATAAGGTTATATAATTTACCCCTTTAATATACCCCTTAAGTTTTAGAAGCTAAGTAATTAAATATTATATAAAATTAGCTAAAAAGAAGCCTAAATCTATATATCCCTAATAATCTATTTCCTAGTACTCCCCCTTAAGATATAATAACTAATCTATTTAGGATACTTATATTTCTCTAGATAAGAATATTAATATAGTATTTAAAAGCCTAGTTAGACTTATAGTAAGTATTAATATAATAGTAATATAAGGTTTTTTAAAGAAGTATCTTATAATATTCTAGTTATTAGAGATAAGTTTAAAATAGGTAAAATAGTAATTAGAAATTTTATAACTAATATTATAATAAGTATACTTTTTAATTTATCTCTTAAGAGTAATAAAATTATATTTATTATAAAACTTAATATTAGTAGCTTTATTATATATATTATTAATAAGATCCTAAAGGTTAGCCTTATTAGGAGTAAAAATTAAATACTTATTATAAAATATCTTTAAATCATTATTATTATAAATAGAATTTAAAAGGAACAAGAAATATAGAATCTTTTATTTAGTAATAAGGATATTAAGGTTCTAATAGATATAATAGAAAGTCTTAAGATATTTAAAGAGATCCTTAGTATTATTAATATTAAAATAAATATAATTATAAATAAGATTAGAAATAGTATTACTTAAGAGTTTAGAGATAAGGGCTTTAATTTTAATTATTAACTTGAATAAATATCAACTATTAATTATAAAGTCCTAATTAGTATTTTTAAGATAAAGAATAATAAAACTAATATTATTAATTAAGAAGCTATATATAATTATTTATCCCTTATATTACTATTTATAAATATTATTATCACTATAAGTTATAAGGATAGTAAGAATAGGGATATTAGATTTAATATATTTAAAGATATTATTTTTATTAAGAAGAACCTTAATTATAAGAAGTTAATAGTAATAGTTTCTCTCTCTATAAAAAATAAAGCCCCAGCGATTAACTATAATTAATATAATAAGAGAAAAATAAGATAATAGGAAATAGGTAAAGTAGGGAGTCTTTATTAATACTATTAAATAAGGCTAAAAACGGATTTATCTTATTATAATAAGTATTTTTAGTAGATTAATAGTAAATACTAAGAGGGCTGAAAGATTGGATTTACTATTAGGGCAAATAGTAAGACTAAAAAAATTAGATTTTACTTATATTATTATTAGTTGATATAGCTCACGCTAGGTTAAATTAGATATAAAAGTGGGTTATTATTAATATAGTTAGAAAGGTATAGGTAACTATGAAAAATTCGCGACGTTTTGAAAAATACTGTTAATAATGAAAATAGGGTAAAAGAAGAAATATAAATAGTATTATAAGGTAAAAAGGGCCCCCTAGAAGGCCCCTAGGCTTATAACCTATATAGGAGATAATATGTAGTACTCATAGTGTCTATAGTGGTGATGTCTCTAGGAGAAGTTGCTAGCTAGAAGCTATAGATATAAGGGGAGCCTAAGAGGCGTAAGGTTATATAACCTACCCCTTTAACAATAAATATTAATAGATATATTACTTTCTGAAGTATAATTTTAGCTTTCTTACCTCTATTAACTATTATAGCTAGCTTTTAGTCAATCTAAAATTAAACCTCTTATAATTATAATAGTTAGTATACTTGCTCTATATTAATCTTTTTAATAATTAATAATTATTAACTCCTTCTATAATAATTTTATACTTTTCTATTCTTATACTTTTACACTTTTTACCTTTATAGTTATATATAATTTAAATATCTTGAGATATTTCATTACTACTAACTATAAGTACTCTACTTAACTATTTATTACAACCTCAATATTAATAACTTTTATATTTCCACTAAACCTTATTTATCTTTAAAATAAGACTTTATATTATTACTATAAAGATTCTCTACTACTAATATAAAATAATTTATAACTTCCATATAAGTATAATAAGATTTAACTTATTCTTATTAGTAGATAATCTCAATAGGTTAATTAAGTATAACTAGTATATAAATAATATTTATATAAAGATAAATATTCCTAATATAGCTAAATAGTTTTTAAAACTTCTATAACTATATTATTATAATATTTTAAAATATCTACTAATTAGTATAATATTAGTATATTAGTATTAACATATTATCTAATTAATACTTAGTCTTTTTTACTATTAGTTTAATATAGTAGATTATAGGTTAACTAGATAATATTCCTTTAAATATCTATATCTATAGGTTACTAATTAGTTATAGTATTTAAAATAATTTTATGAAGATGTATTCTAATAATTTTATACTTTTAGGTATAATGATTATAGCTAGATGATTCTATACCCATTCTATAGTACTTCTTTTATAAATTCTTATATAGATTTTAGGTAGATTTTAGTTTTATTATAAAGATATAAATATAGAAAAATAACAAATTATAGTATACCTTATTCTTATAGATATTCTATTTTATTCTAATTTTAATAAGTTTATAAAAGTTTTTAATCTTATAACTTCTATAGTTATCTTTAGTTATATATATTAAGCTTTAGTTTAAATAAGGGTTTCTCTAATTATTATTATAGAGTTATCTATTATTATAGGTTAAAATATTAAAACTAGGGGTATAATTATCTATAATAATAAGTTATTATATTACTATTTTAACTAGTTATAAGGTAGTATTAGTATAAGTACTATTATTAGGTAAGTTCTATAGTGAAATTTATATAAAGAATAAAGAGTTTAGATATTATTCTAAGTATAGAGTAAAAGTTACTAAATAGCTTTTATATCTAGTAGTTATTAACTTATTATTAGAATATATATTACTTCTAAAACTACTATTCCTAAGAGAGCTATTTTAACTAAGAAAACTACTATTATAAAAAAGCTTTTATTACTAAAAAGGCTACTATATTTATAGTATTTATTATATTTATAATATCTACTATATATATAGTATTTACTATTCTTATAATATTTGATGTTTTTACTTTCTTATAAAGGAAATTTAGAAATACTTATGAAGAAAACTATTTAAATTAAAAATATAAAAACTATATTATTTTATCTAATCCTACTTAATATTATAGTCTAATATCTAGCTAGTTTTTACTATTTTATAATAAGAATGATAGGTTTAAATCCTACAGTAGGCAACTGCGACTAATATTCCTACTAGTTATATAAACTATATATAGTAACTTCTACTAGTTATTAGCTCTTACTAGTAGCTGTTAATAACTAGTAACTATTAATAGCTAGTAGTAGGTACTACTAGCTAGCTAGTATTAGTATTATATAACTACAATCTTTTAAAATAATAATTATAATAGATATAAGCTTGTATTTTCTTTCTATATTTCCCGTGTTTATTAGTAATTATATTAACTAACTATGTTTACTACTTGAGGTTTCCTCTGTTTAAATAGTTCCTTAATACTAGTAGTATCTATAGGGTAAATAAGGTAAGAGCTAACTACTAGGTATAGCTTCCTTTAAAGGGTTCTGAGAGGTATATAACTTTAAATAGATTAAAGACTTTTAATATAATAAATATATATATACTATATACTATAAGGATAAATTTATATAATAATCCTTCTATTCGTATTAAATTAAATAAATAGATTAACTACTTATTATTATTATAACTTTAGTTATCTTAATACTATATTTAACTTAATACTAGTAATACTCTCTTTTATAGCTAAAATATATTAAATACTAAAGCTAGTATAAAAATGTAAAAGTAGTATAAAAATTAAAAGTAATATAAAATATAAAAATAGCATAAAATCGCTTCTAGTTATATAAATTCCTTCTATTATACTAAAAACTATAAAAATATTATAAATAATTTTTTTATGAAGATATACTTCTTATTTAATACTATATTAAGTACTTTGAATTCCTACTATAATATACTTCTCTCTCTCTCTTTATAACTATCTTTTTATTATTTTATATATTTTCTTTTACCCTTATTTCCCCTTCTTATTACTATTAGTAACTTTTATAACCTATCCTTCTATCTATATTATTACCTTATTTATTATTATAAATTCCTTAAAAGCTTAGTTATTAGATTTTTTATTTATATTATCTATAAAGTTATCTTTACTATTAATCTAATAAATTACAAAGATCTCTTTTTACTTATATAATTATCAGAATATTATAATATTAATTATAAGATATTTCTCTTTAATAATATCTAACTTAATAAGATACTTATAGAAAAAGTATAAATTAATATAAATTACTATTAATATTAATTATCTCTTTAAATGTTTAATTGCTTATTGAGAAATAGTAAAAGTTATATATTTTATGTTAAATCTCATAATTATATTATGAACCTCTAAAGTTAGTATATTTTATATACTTCTTTTTAATTTAATAGAAGATAAGTAAATAATACTACTTTTAAGCTTAAAAGTATTATTATCCTTATTAGTTTTTTCTATCTTTAGGATAATAATAAATCCTAATTAAAATATTATATCTCTATTATTAGTGAAAGATATATTGATAGAAATATAGAATTCTATTTCTTTAATATTAATAAAGATAAATATTAAGTTTCATTCTAAGTTATTAATTTATTATATAAGATACTTATTAAGTTTCTTGATATTTTCTTCTATTGCATCTTAATATTAAATTATAATGTAAAAGTTAAAATATACTTCTGATTAATATAAAGAAATTATATAGGGGAGGGGCTAATAGCTCGCTTTCTACTACGACTATTAGTAGATATACTACCCCCTGAAGTATAATTTTAGCCCTCCTACTTCTTACTAACTATTATAACTAGCTCCTATTTAATTTAAAGTTAGACCTTTTATAGTTATAGTTAGTATACTTATTCTATATTAATTCTTTATAGATAATAAATAACTAATAACTTCTTTTATAATAACCTTATATCTTTATACTTTTATAGTTATATATAATTTAATTATCTTAAGATATTTAATTACTACTTACTATAGGTATTCTATTTAAATATCTATTATAACCTTAATATATATATTCTTAATATTCTTATTAAATAACTTTTACTTATTTCTAAGATAAGACTTTATATTATAAATATAAAGGTTATCTAGTCTTAATGTAAACGAACTTATAATTTCTATATAAGTATAATAAGACTAAGCTTACTCTTATTAGTAAATAATCTTAATATATTAATTAAATATAACTAATATATTAATAATACGGGAGGGGCTAATAGCTCGCTCTCTACTGCAACTATTAGTAAACATATTGCCCCCTAAAGTATAACTTTAGCCTTCCTAGGTCTTCTACTGCAATAGGGTTAAACATTAGAACTAGAGGCATAATTATCTATAATAATAGGTAATTTCATTACTACTTTAACTAGTTATAAGCTAGTATTAATATAAGTACTATTCTTAGGTAAAGTTTATAATTAAATCTATATATAGGGTTAAAAGCTTAGATACCATTCTAAGTATAGAGTAAAAGTAACTAAATATATAAATAATACTTATATAGATATAAATACTTCCAATATAACTAGATAGCTTTTATAATTCTTATAATTATATTACTATAATACTCTAGAATATCTAATAATTGATATTAAAATAGAATATTAATATTAGAATATGATCTAATTAATACTTAGTCTCTAATATTACTAGCTTAATATAGTAACTAATAGGATAACTAGATAGTTTTCTTTTAAATATCTATAAGTTACTTATTAATTATAATATTTAAAATGATTTTATTAATACTTAGTCTAATATATCAATAGCCTTTATTATAATAATTATAGTTAGATATCTTTATATTTATCTAATAACTATTTTTATAAGTAGTTATATAGATTTCGAGGAGATTTTAATTCTATTATAAAAGTTATAGAAAAGTAATAAATAATAGAATGCCTAGTTTTTAGTATTTTATTGTATTCTATTTTTAAGAGGTTTATCAAGATTCTCAACTTTATAACCTTAGTAGTTACTCTTAGTTATATATATTAAGCCTTGGTTTTAATAAGGCTTTCCTTATATAGATTATTATTATAAGGTCTTCTATTACTATAGAATTAAATATTAGAACTAGGGGTATAATTATCCATAATAATAGGTAATTTTCTTACTATTCTAACTAGTTATAAGCTAGTTTTAATATGAAAACTATTATGAGGTAAAATATATAGTTAAATCTATATATAAAGTATGGAGCTTAGATATGATTCTAAGTAAAAAGCAAAAGTAGTTAAATAGAAGTTTAATATATCTCTTATATCTATTTTTCAATCTATACTAACTTTATTCTACTAGATATATAATTAATAAGTCTAATCCTCTTATTTTAATTGTTTTAGTAAACGTTATATTACTATTATATTTGAAGATTATTATATTTCTATTCAATATAAAAAACTTACTATTTATAAATATTAATATTAACTTTACTATAAATCCTACATATCAGAACTCTTTCTTATTAGTACTAAATTTAGATAAATAGAAGTTAAAAGTCTTATTTATTTACATACTTATAATATTTAAATATAAGTTATCTAATTTAAAAATGATAAAATCTAAGTTATATAACAAAATCTCTATTCTTAACCTATTCTTATAGTAATTAGAGTATATTACATATTAATATATATCTAACTTTAGAAAGTTATATAATAATTAGATAATAATAATAATAATGCTTTTTAAATATAACTTTTATAAGCTAATAAATTGTTTTATTAATATAAAGTAATTTAGTTATATTTCTACTTATATATATATCCAAGTAATATTACAGAAATAGATTTTTATAGGAATATTAAATTATAGTATTACCAATAATATTAATATAAAGTAATAATTAACCTATTATGTCATTAATAACTATATAGAGATATTAGTCTTTTCCTAATTATTAAAACTTTTAATAACTAATTATAATTTCTTATATAGTATATTATTGGTATATTAAATTTTATTAATAAATCTAAAACTAAAGATTCTTATTCACCTAAATTTTTAGATATTAAATTACTTAAAGTATAATACTCTTTTCACTAATAAGATCATTCATTCTTAATATATAAC
>AMCV02000008.1:1231294-1247268 GCA_000350065.2 Colletotrichum orbiculare MAFF 240422
AGGGTATTAATAGTATCTTTAGAAACCTTAGGGATATACTTCTCTAGTATTCTTATAAGTATATATAAATTACTATTATCTTATTACTTAATATTAAATAACTTATTAATTAGTATATTATATAATAAGATAAGTAAATTATATATTATATTATAATTATTATCTTATATTATATATATGAGTATATAAATAGTAGGCTTAGTTATATTAGAATTAATAGATTTTTTTACTTAGTTTACTTAAAGTATTATATTAGTTAGTATATATTATAAGGACTAATTATACGTATCTTTTAACTTTAGAATAAATAATATAACTATCTTATAGTTAGAATGATTAGCTATAGCAGGATTTAAAGGCTATAGGGTATATAGTTGAGAATATTGTTATTTTTCAAGTTATTTGAAAAATCAATTAAAGAGTAGGGTAGAGATTATTTAGTTTAGGAATATCAATCTATTATTTCAATAGGGGTACTTTTTGAAAATAAAAAGAGATACTACTTTATTTATAAATAATAAATTAATAATAGCTTAGGTTTATAACCTATAAGACCTTATAGGCTAATAAGGCTAAAAGGTAATACTGAATATATATATAAAGAAGGAAAAGTCTTATGGCTACCTATATAGCTAAGGGGCGCCCTTATAGCTATAGCCTAAGCTGTTATATGATATAGCCTAAGTGGCTATAAGCTACCCCTTAATAATCAATTATTCTATTTTTACTATTTATAGTTATAGAATAGATTATTATAAAGTTTTTATTTGATATTTTTTTTATATTATTATATAATATCTCTATAGTTATCTCTATTAATAAAGTATTATTAAGGTATATAGCTATTTCTATTACTAATTCTATATTAATAATAAATACTTTTTCAAAATATAATACTGCTACTTAATATTCCTTAGTAATATATTTTATTAATTCATACTTTATTACTAGTTTTGCGTATATTTAGTATTTATTATATATATTTCTATTTTAAGGTTTCTTATAAAGTAGCCTTAAGGTAGTAGTATTACCTGATTGATATAGAGGTTAATATAGTTATTAGTAATTAAAATATTAATTATACTTTTAGCTATTATATCTATAGTTAGTTAGAAATTAATTATAATCTATAATCTAATTACTCTTTTATTTAGAATATTATTATTAGTTTCTAAAGATCTCTATAATCTATTTATATAACTTATTAATAGTTAGTTTTGCTTTATTAATAATATTATAGAAGATATTAACTATATTACATATTTAGTATATAATTATATATATCTCTCTATTAACCTTTTCTTATAGATCTTAAGAATTTAAATAAATATATCTAAATAGGTTGATCCTTATTACTATTACTTTGAAAATTTTAACTATATTAGTATAATTATAATTTTGAGTAAATATCTTAAGGTCTATATTCTTCTATTTTTATAATAGTTATAATAGGTTATAAAGGCTTTAAATTTGCTTCTAATTATAATAGCTATTTAGGTAATTAAGAAGTTATTTTAAATTAGTATAATTAATATCTTATAGTATATATATACTTACCTAGTTAATATATAATTCAAAGTTCTTCTTATAGAATCTTATTTAATATTCTAATTAATATATTTAGTAATAACTATTTATATCTTATCTTTAAAAATATTATAGTTTCTATTTAAATACTTATTACTTAATTAGTATATTTTACTAAATAATACTTTAACTTTTTTATAAAACAACTAAAGATAATATACTACTTTAGGGATATGTAGTAGTTTCCCTTAAAATATATATAAAATCTTAAGAACTTCTATAATCCTATTTATTATTATTCCCTCTAGTTAGAACTATTTTTTAGAATAAAGTTTTATATAAATATAATTATTTAAATATCTAGTTTAGCTAGTTATAGGTTTAGTATTGATATACTTCTAGTAGTTAATATTAATATTATTATTTATATTAGAGTTATCTCTATTTTTAAATTTGTTAATATAAAAAGTTATTATTTCTTAATAAGTATATATTTTCTAATTTTTAGGAATTATTCAATATATTTTAGGTTCTTTTTAATTTCTTATTTTAAGTAGTAGTAGTTTTTCTAATTAGTTTTAATACCTTTTATTATTTATTGAATTAGTATATTCTTATTAAGTATTTCTATTAGTTTCTCTTTTATAATTTCTTTACTTATAAAGAAATATACTTTTCTATTAATAAAGTAGTTTTTCAGTATTTATAATACTTTTCTTTTTACTATATTAAAATATACTTCTTCTCAATCTTAGAAAACTTCTTAGTAAGTATCTTATAAATCCTTAAAGTAGAAATTTTATTTTTTCTATATTTATATGTAATAATAAATATATATATTATTAATACTAATATTTCTATTAGAAGGTATAATTGATTCTTCTTATTATTTGAATATAACGTTTTAGTATATACTAATTAGTATCTTTTTTTTAGTTTATTAAAATACTCTCTTATATTTATTAGTATAAGTTATTATATTCTAATTATTTTATATTCTATATTTCTCTAGGATTATTAATGAAGTTTAGTAAGGAAGATATAATCTAGAATAATAAGTAAAGAGAGTATCTATAGTTAGTATAATTTTACTATATTTTAATTATAGGTGTTTCTCTAAAAGTTATAGCTTTAGAAGTATATATTCTTATTAGACGATTTATAACTACTAAGTACAAATCTCCTTTTTGTAAAACCCTATATATATTTTCTAATTAGAATTTTTAAAAATCCTTTAAAGTAAATTTAATTAAATTATTATATTTAATAATATATTTCATAGTATATATAGATAGGTATAATTAGTTAGAATTAGAAATAATATAAAAGTTAGTATGACTATTGAGTTAATTCTTTTTACTATAGCTGTATATTATAGCTATATAGATATACTACTAGTAGTAAATAGAGATAATAAGGGATAAAAATCTAAGTATTATGAGTTGTTATTATATATAGTTATTAGTATATAGAGTAGTACTTCTTCTTAGTATCTTATAGAAAATAGTTTTAAAAATAATAGCTATTATACTTACTAGGTAAGTAGTAATATCTATTTTATTAAATTAATATATAGTAATCTTTTATTATACTATTTCTTATACTTATCCTCTTTCTTTATATTTTAAGTTATATTATTAACTACTAAGACTTTTCTTTTCTTAATCTCTTTTTTAGTAATATATTTAGCTAGGTAATAATATATCTTAGTATCTACTTAATTCTTCTTATTTTATTTAATAAAGAATATTAATTAGTCTTTCTTATATTATTAGTATATAAAGGATTACTTAGACAAATAAAGACTTAGGAAATATTTAAAGATAGAAGTAATAAGTAATAGTTTTATAATACCTTCAGCTTTAATATTACTTATAATAATACTATAAACTTACTAGTTTTCTAAATATCCTTATAGGGTATTTATTATAGATATATATTATATAGAAGGAATATATTTTAGATATAATTATTATTTTTATATTACTAGTTTCTCTATATTACTTCTTAGGATCTCCTTATTAAATAAAATAAAATCCTTTCTTAAGATTTCTTTTTTCTTAATAATTATAATTTAAATTCTAAGGGTTAAATTAAAAATTAGATATTTTTTAGTTTTTAAATTATTATTTATTAGGAGAAGGTTTATTATATTATTATAATTATTAAATTAATCTTTAATTATCTTTCTATTTACTAAATATATATAAAATATTAAGAAATAGTAGTAAAAATAGTAATCTATTATAGATCTTTCTCTCTTATTTATATTAATCTTATTATACTTATTATTATACTTTTATTTTCATAAATTAGCAGAAATCTTCATTATTAGTTTATTATATAATAGATATAAGTAATATTAAATCAATAGGTTATTATAAGTTTGCTTTTCTTTCCTATTTTTATTATATAGGTTTCTATAAGTTATATTATTATCTTAGGGTAATATATAACTATAATAGTTTTAAGTCTATCTATTTTTACTATAAAGGTTTCTAAAGCTTTTCTTAAGAAATATTATAATTTAATCTCTTTAGATTATTCCTCCTTAATCTATAGTTAAATAGTAGTAAATAATACTAGTAGTAATAAAATACTACTAATTAATATTAACTTATAACTAAGAAATATTATAATTAATTAATTATATAAATAGTATATAACTAATTATTTCTATTTATAATATCTTTATCTAAATTATAGTATATATATATATGCTATATATTATAGGGATAAATCTATATAATAATCCCTTTATTCTTATTAGTCTAAATTAATAAGTTGACTACTTAGTTACCTACTACTATAGCTTTAACTACTTTAGTACTTATAAGACCTTATAAGTAATAAGGCTAAAAGTAATGCTAAATATATATATAAAGAAGGGAAAGTCTTATAGCTACTTATATAGCCAAAAGGCGCCTTTATAACTATAGCTTAAACTATTATATAATATAGCCTAAGTAACTACAGGCTACCTCTTAATACTGCACCTCAAGCTAAACCTAAGAACTACCAAAATATATAAAACTAGTCTTAAACCTCTAAAATACTAGTTTTCAGCTAAAAACTCTAAATATAAAGAATTTTTAAAAATAGAATATTTTATAAGTTAATAGTATTAAAGCTATTTGATTAAATACTAATTAATCTAGTTATTAATAATCCCTCTAGAGGTAATCTTTAATTTAAACTATTTATTATTCCTAGTAATCTAATAAAATCCTTATATTTAATAGTATTTAGAACTTTAGTAAAACTATTAGTAGTTATATTAGTATTTTTAATAAAATATAGAGTAATTATATTATTATTATTAACCTGTTAAATAATCTATTTATACTAAATATTAATATTCTATATATATATCTTATTTAGGAGATTTATAATATTTATTAGAGTATTAATATTATTAATAAAAAGGATTATAAGTAGATTATTTATTAATCTAATAACTACTTAATATATTATTAAATCTACTTAAAGGATATATTAGTAAGTATCAGGTTAATAAATTCTACTTCTATAGAGCTTAAAGTAATAATTATCTATTTTTTAGACTTCTAAGTAATAAGTAATTTAATACAATAGATAATATAACTATTAGTAGATATATATAATAGTCTATTATTAGTAAAACTAGTATTTATTATAGTATAGAGACTTAGATTTATTATAAGATTTATTCTTCTAAATATAATACTATAACTAGTAGTACTAATAAGATATTAAAAGAAATATTTAATAGTATATCAATAAGTAAGTAAGAAGCTAGTATTTATTTAGTATAATTTACTTATAATATAAGTAATTTCTAGTTAAATACTAATAGCTAACTAGTTAAAATAACTAGTTTACTCTATATAGAACTAGTAAGATTAAGTATTATATTTATCTTTTAACTATATAATTAGAAAATCCTTATTAGTAAGAAGAGGGGTCTTAATAGTATGAAGTTTATAATAGCTAAAATAGTATAAAATAAAGTTTATATACTTATATTAAGATAAGAAGATCTTTATAATACTATAGTAAATCTAAAATCCTAAAAACTAAGTAGTAATATTAAGATTCTTAAGAGGGTATATAGTTTTAAGTATTTTATAAATCCTCTTTATAATCTTAAGTATAAAGGTAGTTATAGTATTATTATAAATATATATAAAGGCATAAGCGTTAAGACTCTTATTAATAAAAAAATAAATCTCCTCCTTAATAGGTATAAAACTAATCTTCTTTATTTTAGCTGTAATAAGCTAGAACTACTAAAAAAAGCTCTTATAGAAACTATATAAAGCTTTATAGAATAATTAAACTCTATTTATACTATTAGAATAACCTATAAGTTAATAAATATAGATTTAAATACCTTGAGGTATTAGAGTGGTAAAAAAGGTAGTATTAAAATTATATATCTTATATAAAAGATAATAGAATATAATAATAGTAAAAAAGAAGTATATAGTAGTAGTAGTTATTATAATAGTATAGATTTCTTAAGATAACTAGTTATTTTTCTTATAGTTACTATAAATAACTTATTAAGCTTTAAATCTTATAATATTATTTAAAGTATTAGTCTTAATATTAAAAGTCTTTATATTTAAAAAGACCTTAGTATTAAAAGGCTTATTAATAATATAAAAGATCTCCTTAGTAATTATTTAGTTAATCTTAGTATTATATAGAGGCTTCTAGTAAGAAAGCTAAAGAAGACTCTCTTTTACTTCCTTAATAATATAAAGGATAGAATAACCTAGAAGAAGAACTTTTAATAATATTATAATAATAAGAAGAATAATAATAATTAAAATATCTAGATTAATATGAATATTAATAATAAGATAAACCTTCTTCTTATTATAAAGATAGAAACTAAAAGCCTTATAATAACAGCCTAATAGTTTTATTATAATAGTATAATAAGAATAACTTAAAATAGAAATAGTAAGAATATTAACTAGCCTTATTATTAGTAGATTAGTATTAAAATCTAAATAGTCTAATTCTTACTTCTAAATAGTATCTATAAAGTTATTATCTCTTTTATTATTTATAATATTAGTAGGTTCGAGTTGAATAGTAGTAATAGGAAGAAGTAGGCTTTTTAATAATAGAGTTATATATTTTATAATATAAGTATTATTAGTTTAATATACTTCTTAAGTAATTTCCTTTTCTTTTAATAAGAAGTCTTCTATAGTAATAATATTTAAATTTAAAACCTACTGAGAATATTAGATCTATAAGTTAGATTTATTAAATAGAATATTATAATTAATACTACTAAGTTTAATATTGTTATTAAAATAATATAAAATAGTCTTATTAAGACCCTTATAAAAGTAAATATTATAGTAATAAAGAACTTTCTTTATATTAGGAATATAAATATAATAGATATAGCTATATAAAGAGTTATAGCTAATAAGAAAACCTTTTATAATATATACTTCTATCTTAATAGTATAAAGAAGGCGCTTACCTCTTTTTTTATAAATATAGGTAATATATCTAAATATATAGATATATTCAATATATACATATATTGAATATATAGAAATTTATAATCCTTAGCTAGGTTTAACTCTCGTACTATAATCTTATAAAGGCTAAGTTTTCTCTTATTAATTTAAGATAAAGAAATAAAGATCTAAATAGTAGTATTAAATATATAGTTCTAAAATTCCTTAAGCAGACTATTATTAATAAGTATAATATAAGCTACTTTAATAATAGTCTAGTTAGTATATTTAATTACTCTATTTATTAATAATATATAAATAATAATTAGATTAAGCTAAATATCTATAAAGTAGGAGTTTCTAAATACCTTCTTAAACTCTAGAGTATTATTATAAACTTATAACTTTATAGTTAATATAATTATATTAGTAAAGATATTATTAAACCTCTTAATAGCCTTAGATATAATATTATAATAATAAGTATCAAGTCAAATAAGCTAGTAGTAACTACTATAGTAATTAAGAAAATAAAAGATATACTTCTTACTTATTATTAATAGTAACTTAATCTTAATAAAATTAAAATAAATCTCTTTACCTATCTAAGTGAGGGGGAGAAAGGTATTATAGCTAATAATCTCTAAAGGCTTAGTAAAATAGTATATTTTATAATAGAAGGAGTTAATATCCTCCTAAGTAAATTATATATTATATAGTAGTAAGTCTTAATAACTTATAATAAATAGGTATAAATAAAGTATTAATATATTATCTTAAGTATAAGATATATTTTTATTTTAATTCTAGTTAAACTAAGAATAGTATTAATAAGAATAATAGTATTATTAGATATATTAATAATATAGATTTTACTTACCTAGTAGACCTTAGTAAGGCCTTAATGAGATTAAATATTAATAAGGCTTATAATATAATAATTATACTTAATATAACTTCTTTAAAGTCTATTTAGATTAAAGAAGTTAATAAAACTAAGAGGGTTATATTTAACCTCTTTAATAGTCTAATTAATAGTTTTAGAAGGGTTTATAAGATCTTCTATTTAAAAGAAGATAGTACTTATATTCTCTAGTCTTACTAACTTACTATTAGTTGTAGTAAAGAGTTAGGAATTATTATAAATATTATATAATATAAAGAAAGTAAGGTTATTAAAAACCAAGCTAGAGTAACCTGAGTTAACTATAATATCTAAGCTTATAATAGCTTTATTGTTAACTATAGTATTTACTACTTTAAGTATTATTAATAGCTTCTAAATAGTAAGACTAGTAATAGCTAAACTTATAATAATACCTATAGATCTTTTAATAAAAACTAATAAGTATAAAATTGATATTTCAGCGTAATCCTTACTATATATATATTTCGTAATATAAGCTAAGAGTTATTTATAATACTTAAAATCTATAGGCATAAGATTTAAATAAGTAATCTAGTATTTTAAAGCTAAATAATCCTTCTTATAATAAGGGTATTTATTATCCTTTTTTTAATAGGAATACCATATAAAGTATTATCTAATGAATTATTACTACTAATAGTAGTTATCTTATAGTATAAAATAAGACTTATCTTTTATTCTTTATTTTAAATAAAAGTATAGATAGTTTTAATAATATTAGCCTATTTAGACTTCTCATTATTATGAGTATAATACTTATAAATATTAAGTAGCTTTAATTTAAAGTAGTTAAGAAGTATAATAGCTTAGGAAAAATTAATATTCTAGCTATAGAGGCTTATAATATAAATATATAAGTATTAAATATACTTAAGAGTATTATAAAGAGTTTTATAGTTATAAGTATTACTTTTAACAAATTTATTAATAAAAGTACTAATAGTATCTTTAGAAACCTTAGGGATATATTTCTCTAATATTCTTGTAAGTATATAAGGATTATTATTATTAGTCTAATTAGTATTTAGTAGCTTATTCATTAGTATATTATATAATAATATAAGTAAGTTATATATTATATTATACTTATTTTCCTATATTATATATACTAGTATATTAATAGTAAGTTTAGTTATATTAGAATTAATATACTTCTTTATTTAGTTTACTTAAAGTATTATACTAATTAGTATATATTATAAATACTAATTAGACTTACTTTTTAACTTTAAGATAGATAATATAACTATATTATAATTAGAATAATTAGTTATAGTAAGATTTAAAAGCTATAAGATATATAGTTAAAAATGTTATTATTTTTCAAATTATTTGAAAAACTAATTAAAGGATGGTTAAAAGACTATTCTATTTAGAAATATCAATCTATTACTTTAATAGAAGTATTTTTTTAAAAAAAGAAATACTATTTTATTTATAAGTAATAAATAAATAATAGCCTAGGCTTATAACTTATAATACCTTATAGGTAATAAAGCTAAAGGTGATACTAAATATATATATAAAGAAGGGAAAGTCTTATAGCTACTTATATAACTAAGAGGTACCCTTATAGCTATAGCCTAAGCTGTTATATAATATAGCTTAGGTAGCTACAGGCTACCTCCTAATAAGACTATATTTAACTTTACAGAAGTAAAAAAGAGTTTTTTTTAATTTCCTTATTAGAAGTCTATATATAATACTAAGATTAACTAAATAATTACTAAAGAGACTTTTTATATTATTAATAAGCTTTTTAATATTAAAGTCTCATTAGATACATAGATTTCTAATATTAAGACTAATACATTCAATAATATTATAAAGTTTAAAGTTTAATAAGTTATTTATAATAATTATGAGAAAGAAGATTAGTTATCTTAAGGAGTTTATATTACTATAGTAACTACTAGTATTATATACTTCTTCCTTCCTATTATTATATTCTACTATTCCTTATATAAGATATATAATTTTAATACTACGTTTCTTAATACTTTAATACTCTAAGGTATTTAAGTTTATATTAATTAATTTATAAGTTATTCTGATAGTATAAATAGAATTTAATTATTTTATAAAATTCTATATAACTTCTATAAGAGCTTTTGTAGTAGCTTTAGCTTATTATATTTAAAATAAAGAAGATTGACTTTATACTTATTAAAAGGGAGATTTACTTTCTTATTAATAAGAGTCTTAATATTTATACTTCTATATATATTAATAATAATATTATAGCTATTTCTATACTAAAGATTATAAAGAAGATTTATTAGACATTTAAAGCTATATACCTTCTTATAAGACTTTAGGGCATAAGGTTAGAACTAAAGTAATAGTAGTACTATTAGTAATATCTAAAGAAGGAGAGCTTTATAATATATAGGTAAGGATATAAGCCTCTAGGCTAACTTAAACTAATATATAATATAAGTACTTATAGTATATAATCTATATAGCTATAAGCCTACTTTGTAAGACTCTCCTTTAGATTAAGCTTATAGCTAGCTAAAATATATAAAACTAGCCTGAAGTTTCTAAAATACTAGTTTTTATTAGATTTATTCTAATATATAAAGAACTTCTATTTCTATTATTCTAATAGAAATAATAAAGAGTTATTCGATATTTCTATATAAATAAATTGTATTAAAATCACTTTATAAATACATCTTTATTTTACTTTTTTACCCCTAGTAGTTTTCAAGTAAATAAGGTAAAAGTATAGAGGTTCACTCTTTTATAGAATATTAGAAGTAGTTCAAGCTATATATGCTATAGTTATAGTGCCTTATATGCTATAGCTATAGTGGCTAATATGCTGTAATTATACTATAATATGTACTATACTTTAGCTTATATGTTATAATTATAATACATTATATACTATAGTTATAATAACTTATATATTATACTAAAATATATATACTACAGTTATAATACTCTATATCATATAGTTATAGTAACTTATGCATTATAGTTATAGTTAGAACTCTAGTAGTATAGCTAGAACTCTAGTAGTATAATTAGAACTTTAAAATAAACCTTTTATATAAGAATTTATTAATTAAATTACTATTTATCTTTCTATTTAATTATTATTATTATGAATATTTGAAATAAGTCTTCATATTAAGAAAACTACTTTTATTATATTATATTTCTCCTAATTTCATAATTATCTATAGTAATAATTTAATTATTAGTTTATCTACCTATCTATTTATTCTAATAAACTATAAGATTAGTTCTTTTTAACTTAAAGATTCTATATTTTATTTATCAAAAAACTACCCTTCTTATTTATTTATGAAATTTAAACATCATAATAAAATCTATAAAAACTTCTACCTTTTTATTATCTTTATAGAAATTAAATATTTTACTACAATTACTTTATTTTTATAAAAAATCAACCTTATTTAACAAGCTATATTAATATTTAAAAATCCGATTTTTCTACTTATTTCAGCTGCTTTTAATTCTTTAGATATTTAAGATTTATTCTCAATTAACCACTTTTTCGAATTACTTTTAAATTTATTTCTTCTTTAGTTTCACATTATTTTAATAGCAAAACAATCAACTTATATAGAAAATCAACTCTTTTTATCTCGAATTTTACCTCGATTTTGTATTGATTTTATAAAAGAAAAGTTTGAATTTATTTAAAAAAGAAAAATAAAAAATCACGATTTAGATTTCTGATTTTTAGATTTATTTTTCAAGTTATATCTTTAGTTTAAATAGAAAAGAAGGATTTCAATCTTTAATCTTTATCTTTTTAAACAAAATATAGTATTTGTCTATACTATATATTATAAGACTTTTATATATCTTTAGAATAACCCTTATAAATTATATAATTTAAATAATTTATTTTATTGTAATAAACTAAATAATTCTAGAAAAATTACTATTTCTAAATTAGTAAGAAATAGTAATTATAACGTTTAATCTATTTATATTAAAGTTTTACTTATTGATAAAGATATCTTTATAGATATTACTAAGCTTATTACTCTTAAAGATAAAAATAAGAATAAAATAGTTCTAAATTATATAATTATATTATCAAGATAGCCTTTTTTAAGTTATAAAAGATAATACAGATATTCTTTAAGTATTTAAGTATTTAAAATAAATTCTATAAGCTCTTAGGATTTATTACTAAATTCTGAATTTATGAAGACGTTTTTAATATTATTTTAAGTAATTTTAATACTATAGAAGAAGTTCTAGATAAAAGTAAAGAATTAACTAATAATCTATCTTATAATGAATTAGAATTATCTAAATAGGTAGTTATAATATATATCTTAGATAGTTTTAATTCTAATTATACAGGTTTTATTATTTTTATAACTTAGAACCTTAAGTCTAATAAAGAAGATTATACTTTTGATTTTTTACTTTCAAATTTATTAGATAAATCTAAAAGAAGAAATAATAATTTAATTAATTATATTAAAAGTATTTAGAAAAACAAGAATGTTAGAATTACTAGAAAACTCTGTAAAAGATAAAGAAGAATCTTTTATAAAAATTATAAAAAGAATATTTATACTAAAGAGGACTATACTGATTTTTATCTAAAAAAGCTCTAACTCAGTAGAAGAATATTCCAGCTAAAAATACTAATAGAAAAAAGACAAAATCTAAAAAGAAGAATTTAGAATCTATGAATATTACTTTACTTAGAACTAAAGAAGTTAATAAAGTAGAAGATAAGTTATTAGAAGATAAAGATAAAGAAATTCCTAAATCTAAAGAATTTATTTCTAAAGATATATAGATCTTAATATATTTTCTAAAAAAGACGATATTTTCAAAAATATCAGAATTATCTTAAAACCCCTTATAAAATAAAATAAGAATCTAGGTTTTTTTATAAATTAACAAATTATTAGAAATTCTAGGAATTTAGTTAAAAGAGAAATTATAAGAATATTTATTTTTATCTAGATATTACTATTATTATTTATATAGTTAAAGATAAATCTATTTTTTCTAAATATAAAATTAGCCTTAAAATAGATTTAATAGGGAAGTATTTTATACCTTATAGTTAGAATAATAAGAGATTGAAAACTATTTCTAAAAAGTCAAATCTTTATATTAATAAACCTTTTTATATTCTAAAATTAGGAGTTAATTTATTATTTCAAAACAAACTTAATATTATAGAAATAATATTAATCTTCTAGGAAAAACCTATATTATATAATTTAGAAAAGAATTCTCTTTTAAGCTTGAATTTAAGAAGAAGAATTTATATAAATTCAATGTTCCTATTTTATAAAAAGATATTATTCTTTCTACTACTATATTATAGAATATTGAGCTTTTATATAACTATTTAGGTTATATTAATATAGAGCTAATAAATAGTTTGAAAGATAATACTCCAAATTTATCTTATAAAATAAATAAAATAGATATTCGTTCTATTTCTAAAGCTTATATTAAAGGAATTTTTAATAATAATATTAATAAAAATAATAAGAAATAGAAATAAAATCTTTAATATTTGGATTATATGAATTTAGATTCATATAGACTTATAACTCCTATAGTATATAATAGATTTAATAGATCTATTCTATTTATTAATAAATCAACTAGGTTTCCTTAGGGACCTTTACTAAAAACCAAGTTAGCTAAAGAAGTTTCTAAAATCTTTCTCAAATTTAAAGAATTAGTAAATTATAATAATAATAAGAGAAAAATAAAGGAATTTAATACTAATAGAAGTAATGAATTTACTAATAAAAAAATAAAAGATATTTACTCTTATTCTAATATCATTTATAAATAAACCTCCTTATACTTATAAACCTAATAGTTTAATAGAAAAAGTAATAAGAATTCTAATTGATAAAATTAGAGTTCTAATTTATCATTCAAGAAATTTACCTTATTATTTCCAAGGAGATACTTTAATAGCTTCTATATTTATATTATAGAACTCCTTATAGTTCAATAAATTTCAAGACTTCTTATAACTTAAAAAATAAAATAAAGCCTAATATTAATAATATTAAGATATAGGGTAACTTCTACTAGTATGAAAATAAAAATCCTAATACTAAAGAATTAGATATAAGAGTTTATAAAGAAGCTATTATAGCTTATAGAAATAATATTTATAAAGTTTGGGGTTTTAATAAAAAGAGAGCTATATAGTCTAGAGATATAAAAATCTTAGAAAATACTTTTTATACTTCAGAAAAAGAATTACTTTTATCTATTAATTTAGAAAAGAATTCTAATACTGATAGGTCTAGTTAGCTAAATAATAATCCTATTTTAAATCTAGAAAAATCTGTTTCTAGTATAAGTTAAAATGATAATAATAATAATAATAATNTATATATATATATATATATAATACTATAATATACTATAATATAATAATATAATATAATAATATAATATAATAATAATAATAATAATAATAATAATAATAATAATAATAATAATAATAATAATAATAATAATAATAATAATAATAATAATAATAATAATAATAATAATAATAATAATAATAATAATAATAATAATAATAATAATAATAATAATAATAATAATAATAATAATAATAATAATAATAATAATAATAATAATAATAATAATAATAATTACTTAAAAGTCCTACTACTGAAGTTTAAAAAATAATTGAAATAATTCTAGAAGAGAATTCAAATGATGAAATAACTGAAAAGAATAGAATATCAGAATTAAATACAGAAAATAATGATAGTATTCAGGCAAAATCCAACCTATACATTAATTTACATACTATATTAGAGGAAGCTAAAAAAGACTATAAAACCTATAAAAAGAGTACCTTTTTTACTATTTTAAACTATCCTAATTTAAATAGTTATATAAAACTATATTAAAATACTAATAAAAATAATCAAACCCTATATCTTTTATCAGTTAATAAGATGGAAAAACCTACCTCTTTTATTTAAATATTTAAATCCCCCAAATATAGAAACTAGATTCTAGCTATAATAAAAGACATAGCACAAATAAGATTTACAAATAGTTAGAAAGTAATACCTCTATCTACTATTAATATTAAAAATATTAATATTCTAAGTAGTAGATAAGTTTATAAATTAAAAATAAATAATATAATTAAAGAAACTATATATAAAACTAAATAAGTAGTTTAAAGCTATAATTAATATTTAGATATTTGTCGGATGAAATATAGCACTAAGATAGCTAAAACCGTAGTAGTAGGTGACTAAGTAGTCGGCCTACTTATTTAAGCTAATTAAAATAGAAAGATTATTATATAGATTTATCCCTATAGTATGCAGCATATATATATATACTATAACCTAGATATAATTATTACGAATAGAAATAACTAGTTATATACTATTTATACAATTAATTAATTATAATATTTACTAGTTATAAACTAATACTAATTAGTAGTATTTTACTACTACTAATACTATTTACTACTATTTAACTATAGATTAATAAGAAATAATCTAAAGAAATAAAATTATAATACCTCCTAAGAAAGTCTCTAGAAGCTTATATAGTAAAAACAGATAGACTTAAAATTATTATAATTATATATTATACTAAGATACTAATATGACCTCTAGAAACCTATATAGTAAAAATAGGACAAAAAGGCGAACTTATAACAACCTATTAACTTAATATTATTTATATTTATTATATAATAAACTAATAATTAAAGTCTCTACTAACTTATTAAGATAAAAGTATAATAATAAATATAATAAGATTTATATAAGTAAGAGAGAAAGATCTATAGTAAATTACTATCTTTTAATATCATATTCTAATATTATATATATATTTAGTAAATAGAAAAATAATAAGAAGTCAACTTAATAATTATAATAATATAATAAACTTTCCCCTAATAAGAATAACCTAAAAAATAATATTTAAAACTTAATTTAACCCTTAGAATTCAGATTATAACTAATAAAGGCAAAGGAATTTCAAAAAAGCCTTATTTTATTTAGTAAGAAGATCCTAAG
>AMCV02000008.1:1252670-1262781 GCA_000350065.2 Colletotrichum orbiculare MAFF 240422
ATAGAAGTATTTAGAGAAAGGGATAAGGTTATTATAACTATAGATATCTCTAAAAAGTTTATAAATAAGTAGGGAATATTTAATAAAGTTATAGTAAAATCTATTTTAGTTTTAAGGATATTAAGTATATTATTAAGTTAGAATTAGATAGGAAACTACTTTATAAATTTATATATTTACTAAATAAATAATAATTAGAAGAATTAAAAATATATATTACTAAAAACTTAGTGAATAGATATATATAGCTATCTATAAGTAAAATAAGTATATTAATTTTTTTTATTTTAAAAAAAGATAGCTTTCTATATTTCTATATTGATTATAGGAGTTTTAATAAGGTTATAATTAAGAATTATTACTTACTACTACTAATTAGTAAGTTTTTAAATAGAATTTAAGGAGTAATATAGATTTTGAAGATTAATTTTAAAAATACTTATTACTATATTAAGATTTAACTAGAGGATTATTAGAAAATAGTATTTAAGATATAATATAGTTACTATAAATATATAGTAATACTATTTAGTCTTATTAATATACTAATAAGTTTCTAAATATATATTAATTATATACTTACTAGCTTAATTAATATATATTATATAATATATATAGATAATACTATAGTATATATAATAAGTATTAGAGAAGACTATATTAAAATACTACTATAAATATTTACTAAACTATATAAAATATATCTTTTTACTAAAGTCTTTAAATATAATTTCTATATAAGAGAGATAAGTTTTCTAAGCTATATAATTACTTAAGAAGGATTTAAAATAGACTTAGTAAGAATCTAAACTATTATTAAGTAGAAACTACTAGAAATATTTAAAGAACTTTAAGTATTCTTAAGTTTTTATAATTTTTACTATAAGTTTATTACTAATTACTTAGGAGTAATAGTATTACTTATAGTATTTTTTAAAAGAAGAATTAAGAAGAAAGTCTTCTTATAACTAGAAAGTATAAAATCTATATTCTTAGTATTATAAGATATCTTCTATTTAATAACTATTTTCTAATATTAGGATTCTATTAGGAATACTAAAATAGAAATAGATATATTATAATAAGTAATTTTAAATATTTTATTATAAAAAGTAGAAGATTAATAGTAACTAGTTATTTATTATTTTAAGAAGTTTAGTAAAATAGAATAGAAATAGGAAATAGGCTAATAGGAATTACTAGTTATTATTAAAAGTTTTAATTACTAGGAGTATTATTTAATAGGATTTTTAAAGAAGTTTATAGTCTTAATAGACTATTAGGTTTTAATAAGTATTATTATAGTATTAATATAGGACTTTTAAAGAAGATTTACTTATTAGATTTATAAATTCTTAGTCTTTCATTTTAATCTAGAATACTAATTTAAAATTATTAATCTAATAGATAGATTATTTAGATAGCTAGATTATATAAAAAGAAAAGTAGAATATTATAATATATTACTAACTTTTATAAATAAGTTATAACTTATTTAATTATTATTAATAAATACTTATTAGAAGGCTATTAAAACTAAGGGAAGTTTAGAATTAGTAAACGTTTTTATTTGAACAATATAGATATAAAAAAGGTATTTTAATATAAGAATTAGACTTAGAAATAGAAGATATTTAACTTTTTAAAAGTATTACTCTATTAGAAATACTAGAAATATAGTAATAATTATAACTATAGTTATTTATAATAAAAACATATATAGGATAATAGAAAAAACTTAGTAAGTACTAGTAGGTAAAGAGAATTTATAAAAAACTAGGGTTATTATTTTAATATCATATATTTTATATTTAGTAGTAAGGAGTCTTATAAAAGATAAAATAGTATATTTTATAAAGAATTCTAAAGATATTAAATAAGTTATTAAAAAGTTATAGATTTATAATAAAGACTACTAGATATATATAGAGAAAGCCTAAGGAATAGTTAGTAATTAGAAAGACTATTTAATAAATATAGAAGGAATATTCTTCTTCTAAAGAAGACTAATTATATTTAATATAGAGTTTTTAAGATATAAAATTATTTATTTATATTATAATAAAAATAGGGTAGGCTATATAAATATTAATAAGATTTATAATTTTATAAAATAGAATTTTTATTAGAATAATATAATTATAGATATATAGGACTATATAATATTATATTAAATTTACTAAAAGATTAAAATACTAAAATATAAACTATATAATTAGTTATAATTTCTACTTATTCTAATAGGACTATTTTAAGAAATTAGTATTAATTTTATTATAAGATTTCTAGAGAGTACTTACTGAGATAGTAGTATATATAATATTATTCTAGTTATTATAGATAGATTTATAAAGTTTGTAATATTTATTCTAATAATAAAAAAGATAATAGTTATAAACCTAGTAGTAATATTTTATAAAAATGTAGAATATTAATTTGGTATTCTAGAAGGTATTATTAGTAATTAGGATAAGCTTTTTATAAGTTAATTTTAGGAAGAATTTATAGTAGAGCGACTGATTAAATAATAACTATTAATAGTATACTACTTATAAATAGATAGTTAAATAGAATAAATATATTAAATATTAGAGTATTACTTTAGAGTATTTACTAGTAGTTTGCTTACTATCTAAGTAATATAACTAAGAGAAGCTATATTTATATATAATAATAATAAATATAATATTACTAAGTATTTACTAATAGAAAGACTATATAAATTCTACTTAAAAATAGTTAAATATATAGTTAAAAAAAACTTAATAATATAAAGTATTATAAAGCGGGCTATTTATATTAATTAAATATATTGCTAAACAGTAGAATATTAGTAAATAGTAGTTAAAAGCTAAGTAAAAGTATATAACTTAAAATATTAATTATATATATATAATTAGGGAGTAGTTATTAGGTTATTAATAAAGAACTTTAAATTTAAATATAAGAAGTTAGTATTAAGATATATTAAAGTCTTAATAGTAGAAAAAATAGGAGAATAGATATATAAAGTATATCTACTAGAATAATACTATTAGATATATAATATTTTCCCTATTTCTTTATTTAAACTATAGATAGAGTAATAAAAAGATATTAATAATTAGGCTATTTTTTCTAAATTAGAAGATAATTCTATAGAATGAGAAATAGAAGAGATTATAAAGAAGTAAAAAGATAGAAATAATAAATACTTCTTTATAGAATAAGCTAAATAGCTTATGAAATATAATATATAAGAAACTATAGTTAATTTAAATAATATATAAGAAGTTATTTAGAAATTTAAAAAATAGATAATTTAATATTGTAAGAAGTAGGATAATTAGTATAATATTAATACTAAATATTTAGTAATAATATTTTAAAGAAAGAGGGAGAAATAATTCTATTAATTATTTAAATAGCTTAAATATTATTTTAAAAAGTATATTTCTAAATTAGAAAAAACTAATATATTTTAGTAGTAATTTAGTTAGTATATATAGATAATATAATCTTTATATTTAAAGCTTAAGTATATTCTTATAAAAGTATTTCTAATTTTTCTTTATAAGTATAATAGGAATAATAAGTATTATAGGAATAATAAGTATTATAGGAATAATAAGTATTATAGGTATAATAAGTATTATAAATATAATAAGTATTAAAAGTATAGCGACTTATTTAGTAGTAGGAGTTTTCTTAGTAGTTATAGTTTTTTTTATTAGAGTAATCTTCTTAGGAATAATAGTTTTAAGAGTAGTAGACTTTCTAGTAATAGACTAATAGCTATTAGATATAGAAGTTATAGGGGTAGATAGAATAATATTAGAATAAGTTTTATACTTTTTAATAGGAGGTCTTTCTACTTAGGTATTATTTTTTATTTTTTTTAATATTAGGTAAGATAGTATTATTAAGAGTAAGGTGATACTAAAGGCTTATTAAGTAGATTTTAATAGAAGAGATATAATTACTTATAGTAAGTATAGTAATATTATTATTATTATTAGTATAATAAGAAGGCTATAAAGAGGTTTCTAAAACTCTAGATCTTCTATTCTTATTATTATTTTAATTATTATTACTATTTTTATTTTTATTAGTAGTAGATAATAGTAAACTAGAGGTATATATATAGCGAGGTATAATAATATTAGACTTATAAGGAATAAGGCGACTACTAGTAATAGTAATAGGATATTTAAATATATTATATTTAGAATAGTTAGTAAGATAATAGTAAAAATTATTATTAAATCAGGGTAGTCTTAAGATGGTAGGAGCTTTAATACTTTTAGGTATTAAGGCATAATAAGGCGTATTAAGGAAATAAATAAGTTATTATTCTAAAGTAATAATAGGGTTATTATTATAAAGATAGGTAGGTTATATAGTGGATAGTTAGCGAAATACTTTTTCTATAAATCTTAAAATATTAAGTTATCTTATTAATTAGTAGTAATAATAAGGTAAATATTTAGTAAACTTATAATAATAAGATATATAATATCTAAATATTAATAAATAACTAATATTTCTTAAAGGAGAAAATATTCTAAATTAAGTTTCTTTTTCTATATACTTATAAGGGGGTTATAAATAATATTACTTATATATTACTATTTTATTAAACTTTTAGTAAAAATATAGAGTAACTTATTTTTATATTTAGGAGTTAAAGTTTTTTGCTTAAGTATTTAGTAATAGATAATAGTTTAATTCTAAGTTACTTAGGTGGTATTATATAATTTAAATAAAATCCAAATAGTAAAAGTTCATAAAAATAGTGAATATATAGTAAAGAAACGACTTATACTATAATATTTCTATTAGTTTTTTTTATAAAAGATATATTTTAATATATAGTTACTAATAATATAGAGTAATCTTTCTATATTAAGATAAAGTAATAAGAAATAGTTAAAATAAGATGAATAGTTACTAGGTTTTAGTTATAAGAAATTCTTATTAGGAGTTTTTTTATTATTATAGATAAATATTTAGAAGATAGTAGTAATAATAGTAATATAAGATATTATTAGAAAATATATAATATATAAATAATAAAGAAGAAAGAGAAAAAGGGAAGAGAGAAAAGATAATAAGTTAGGAATAATTAGTAAGATAATATAAAAAGGTATTAGAAGGATAAAAATAGTATAAATTAAAAATTAAAAATAATAAGATATATATAGAAGAAGTAGATAATATTTACTAAGTATATAATAAAATAATATAGGAGATTATAGTAGAATTAAAAAACTATTCTCATTAGAATAATATTATAAGATTTAAAAGTATTAATATATTGCTAGGATAATAATAAATATATTTATAAATAATACAAGGAGTAATAGGAAGCTAATAATAATAATAATAAAAATTAGTTTTATTATTTAGACTATAAAAAATTACTTAAATAAATAATATTATTATAGTAGAATACTTATAAGTATTAAAGAAGTATTTAATATGATAAATAGTTAGTAATAATATATAAGCTTTATAATAGATATTAGGGAGTATATAATTATAACTTTAGGGACTAAGGCTTTTAGAAAGAGGGATAGTTATAAAGATATATTAATAAGATAATATAATATGTCTAGTATTAGCTAGCTATAGCTACTAAAGTATTAGAAAGAGTTTTTAGCTAAAAGATTATAATTTAGACTTTTTAAGTAATAGTCTATATAGTAATATAGATCCTACTTATATATCTAAACTTTTCTTAATTAAGGCTTTTAGCTATATTCTTATAAAAATAAATATAAAGTTTAAAGATAAATAAGATATTATAAGTTTTAGTATAACTTGAATACTTATACTTTTTAGAAATATTAACTTTAATACTATACTTATAATTATTTTATTTCTTTTTAATCTTCCTAATATAAATTAACTCTAAATCTATTTTAATAATCTTAATAATAAAATTAAATAAGAAGGAGTATTATTATCTATAGAGAAATATAATAGATACTTATAGTTCTCAATCTAAGAAGATTTTTATAATAAAACTATCAATATCTTTATAGAAATAGAAATATAATAATTATATAAGAAATTTAGTTATTCTATATAAGGATATATTAATAGGACTATATAGTACGCCTAGTAACTAGCTAGCTATAGCTACTAAAGTATTAGAAAGAGTTTTTAGCTAAAAGATTATAACTTAGATCTTTTAAGTAATAGTCTATATAGTAANTATAGACCTTACTTATATATCTAAACTTTTCCTAGTTAAGGTTTTTAGCTATATTCTTATAATTCTATTACTTCTATTTAATTTTTTAAGTAATTAGTATAAATAAAGATATTAGATAGTAACTATTTTTATAGAGAATAGCCGCCCTATAGGTATAGATTTAATATAAGCCTTAATAAACTCTAATAATTAATATTTAACTTAATAGAGATATATAGTAAGACTACTAATATTATACTATACTATTATTAGGAATTAGGTAAGTAAAATAATAATAATAATAAAATAGTAACCTTAGGGGAAGATATTTCTAAAAAGAGATACTTCTTATATACTACTTAAGATAAGTTAGAATTTAATATTAAGATAAATTTTTATTAATAGTATACTAAAGAGTTTAAAAAAGGATACTAATTAGATAATTTTATATAAGATATATCTTAAGGAAAGGAATACTTTTTTCCTAATATAAGAAGAAGAAGTAGAATAACTTTTATTATACTTCTTAGGTCTAAATAGTTATTAAGTCTTTAGTAATTAATATTTAGATTTAATAAATAATCCTAAGTATTATTATAATTATTATTCCTATTTAGATTAGACTTAGTAAGTATTATAAGTAAGATATTTAAAATTATATAGTTTTAAATAATAATATATTAAGAATAGATATAGAAGTAATAGGAGGTTTATAAAGAGTAGACTATAGTTTTTATCTAATAGCTAGTTAAGTAATTAGTAGTATTTAGATTACTTAATAATTAGGAAATATTATTTTTATATAATTATAGAATAATAAGGGAAGAATTTATAATTAAATAAATTAATAATTAGATTATAATTATTAAGGATAGCTATTAAATCTGATTAAGTAGTATAATTAGTTAGTAGATTTAATAAGTATTTATAAAATTAGTATTTTAATTCTAAATAGAATAGAGAAACTATAGGGTTAACCTAGAGGATAATTCTATTTAGGCTAATTTTATTATATTTATTTACTAAAATATTAAACTAGAGATATAGGAGAAGTTATATAAATAGAAGTTTAAAGAAGTATAATAGGGAGAGTATTAGTTATCTATATAGTATTATATTAAATAGTTAGTATTATATTAGAATTTAAATATATTTAGATTTAAGTAGAATAAGAGAGAAGTTTTTATCTACTTCTACTAATTATACCTAGGTTTAAAAAGGGAAATAGAGAGACTTAAGGTTTTAATCTTAAAAATTAGAAATATTATAATAGAAATTAAAAAATTATAAGAATTCTAATATTACTATATTAGTAAATTAATATAAGATAGGAGATATAAGTATTTATATATAGACCTATAGTTTTTCTAATTATTCCTATTTTTATAAATAGTAAGATAAATAGAATTATTAATTCTATTAATATTAAATAGTTAGTAATAAGATATTAATAAGTTAGATAATATTATACTTATCTTAAGCTAGAGAACTATATATATATTAGTTATATTATAAATTATAAAGGCTTACTTTTTATATAGTAAGACTAAGTATAAAACTATAAATTATAGGAGTAAAATAGGTATAAATAGGATACTAATAGTTACTTATAAATAAAGTATTATAAGGTTTTATATCTTAGTATAAACTATTAATACTAATTTTTATATTAAAAAGATCTAGAGTAATAAATAAGTATAGAAATAAAACTAATAGTCTTTATACTAATTAAAAAATTAGTTCTTATAGAGAAGATAGTTAAGAATTTAGTAATTGTTTTTTAGAATGTTAAAAAGAAGGAAGTAATAGTAAATATAGATTTATATTTATAAGTAGATCTTATTAATAAGTAACTAGTTATATTATTAAGACTAATTCGAGCTGAAATAACTATACTTATTTTAAAAAGATTCAATAGTTTAATATTAGAACTAAGGAAGTTATACTAATTAATATTTTCTTTTATAGATTTAAATAGTTATTTATAGAAATTATACTAGTTATTTACTAGTACTTACTAATTAGAAGGATATATAAACTTCCTATTAGAATAGTATTCTATAAGTTAAGAAAGTATTATAATAAATATTTAGATAAATATTTAGTATTATAAGTATATATTTATTACTAAGCTAGAGGTATTTATATAAGAAATTAGTAAGAATAATAAGACTACTTATATATTATATATTAATAAAGTAAGAGAAGATCTTAGGGTTTATATAGAAGTATTTAGAGAAAGAGATAAAATTATTATAATTATAGATATTTTTAAAGAGTTTATAGTTAAGTAGGGAATATTTAATGAGGTTATAATAAAATTTATTTTAATTCTTAAGAATACTAAGTATACTATTAAGCTAGAACTAAGTAAGAAATTACTTTATAGACTTATATAGCTATTTATAAGTAAAATAGATATATTAATCCTTTTTATTTTAAAGAAGGATAATTCTCTATATTTCTATAGTAACTATAAAGGTTTCAATAAAATTATAATTTAGAACTATTACTTATTACTATTAATTAGTAAGTTTTTAAATAGATTCTAAAAAGTAATATAGATTTTAAAGATTAATTTTAAAGATATTTATTATTATATTAAGATTAAGCTAGAGGATTATTAGAAGATAGTATTTAGGATATAATATAGTTATTATAAATATATAGTAATACTATTTAGTCTTATTAATATACTAGTAATCTTTTAGATATATATTAACTATATACTTACTAATTTAATTAATATATATTATATAGTATATATAGATAATAATATAGTATATATAATAAATATTAGAAAGAATTATATTAAAATATTATTATAAATACTTATTAAGTTATATAAAATATATCTTTTTACTAAGTTTTCTAAATATAAACTCTATATAGAAAAAATAAGTTTTCTAAGTTATATAATTACTTAGGAAGGAGTTAAAATAGATCTAATAAGAATTCGAATTATTACTAAATAGAAGTTACTAGAAATATTTAAGGAACTTTAGGTATTTTTAAGTTTTTATAATTTCTACTATAAGTTTATTACTAATTACTTAAGAGTAATAATACTATTTATAATATTTCTTAAGAGAAAAATAGAGAAGAAGGTTTTCTTATAGCTAGAAAGTATAAAATCTATATTCTTAATATTATAAAATACTTTCTATTTAATAACTATTTTCTAATATTAAGATTTTATTAAAAATATTAAAGTAGAAATAGATATATTATAATAAGTAATCTTAAGTATCTTATTATAAAATATAGAAAACTAATAGTAACTAGTTTTTTATTATTCTAAAAAACTGAGTAAAGTAGAATAGAAGTAGAAAATAAGTTAATAAGAACTACTAGTTATTATTAAAAGTTTTAATTATTAGGAGTATTACTTAAGAGGATTTTTAAAGAAATTTATAATTTTAATAGACTATTAAGTTCTAATAGGTATTATTATAATATTAATATAAGACTTTTAGGGAAAATTTACTTATTAAATTTATAAACTCTTAGTATTTAATTTTAATCTAAAGTATTAATTTAAGACTACTAATTTAATAGATAGATTATTTAAATAGCTAAATTATATAAAAAGAAAAGTAGAATATTATAATATACTACTAATTCTTATAAATAAGCTATAACTTACTAAACTATTATTAGTAAATACTTATTAGAAAGTTATTAAAACTAAGGGAAGTTTAGAATTAGTAAAAACTTTTACCTAGATAATATAAATATAGGAAAAATACTTTAATATAAAAGCTAGACTTAGAAGTAGAAGATATTTAACTTTTTAAAAATACGATCTTATTAGGAATAATAAAAGTATAGTAATAATTATAACTATAATTACTTATAGTAAAGAGATATATAAGATGGTAGAGAATACTTAGTAAATATTAGTAATTAAAAAGAACTTATAAAAAACTAAGG
>AMCV02000008.1:1266220-1297027 GCA_000350065.2 Colletotrichum orbiculare MAFF 240422
AAAGGAATAATTTATATTATAATATTTCTACTTATTCTTTTTATAAAAAAGATATTTTAATATATAGTTACTAATAATATAAAAGAGTTTTTTTATATTAAGATAGAGTAATAATAGATAGCTAAAATAAGGTGAATAATTACTAGGTTTTGGATATAAGAAATTTTTATTAGGAATTTTATTATTATTATAGATAAATATTAAGAGGATAGTAGTAATAATAGTAATATGAGATATTATTAAGAAATATATAATATATAAATAATAAAGAAGAAAGAGAAAAAGAGAAGAAAGAAAAAATAGTAAGTTAGGAATAATTAGTAAGATAATATAGAAAAGTATTAAAAAGATAAAGA
Source organism: Colletotrichum orbiculare MAFF 240422 (assembly GCA_000350065.2). Lineage (NCBI taxonomy): Eukaryota > Fungi > Ascomycota > Sordariomycetes > Glomerellales > Glomerellaceae > Colletotrichum > Colletotrichum orbiculare. The sequence continues at coordinate 1,266,577 of AMCV02000008.1, forward strand.
TAGTATAAATAAAAAATTAAAAAATAATAAGATATATATAGAAGAAGTAGATAATATTTACTAAATATATAGTAAAATAAAATAGGGGATTATAGTAGAGTTGAAAAATTGTTTTTATTAGAATAATACTATAAAATTCAAAAATATCGATATATTATTAGGATAATAATAAATATATTTATAAATCACAGAAAGAATACCTGGAATTTAATAATAATAAGAATAAAAAGTAGTTCTATTATTTAGACTATAAAAAATTACTTAAATGAATAATAGTATTAAAGTAGAATAATTATAAGTATTAAAGAAGTATTTTATATACTAAATAGTTAGTAATAATATATAGGTTTTATAATAGATATTGAGGAGTATATAATTATAGCTTTAGGGATTAAAATCTTTAGAGGGGGGGATAGTTATAAGGATATATTAATAGGATTATATAGTATATTTAGTAATTAGCTAGTTATAACTACTAAGGTATTAGAAAGAGTTTTTAGTTAAAAGATTATAATTTAGATCTTTTAAGTAATAGTTTATATAGTAATATAGAACCTACCTATATATCTAAATTTTTCCTAGTTAAGGTTTTTAGTTATACTCTTATATTCTAATATTTAAAAATTAAATAATATCCTTAATAGAATAAATTAAACTAGAACTACTAATAAGATTAAAATAATTATAAAAAACTACTAGTAATACTAAATAAATAGTAGGATATTATATTAATTCAAATTCAGTCTTAAAAATAACTATAAGTTTAATATAGAAATTATTATTATTATTATATATTTTAATAATAATAAGCCTATACTATATATAGTTAATATATTAATAGTATTTATAATTATAAGGCTTATAAGAGGTATTTCTATAGAAAATATATAGTATATATTAAAAGTATATTAGAATGATATATACTAAAGCCCCCCAGATAGAATTATTATTAATATAAGATATAGCTTTACTATTAAAAGCTTCAAAAGAAAAACTAATAGTATAATTAGTAAAATAAAAATCATACCAATTAAAACTTATAATAGTATTAGTAAAATGAAATAATACTATATCTTCCTATAGAAAGCCTATAAGATTATATATAATAAAATATTAGAGATACTAAGAGATAAAGTATTTTAAAATATTATTAAAGTAGTTAATAATACTAGTAGTCCTAATAGCCTCATATTAACCCTACTTATCTTTAAAATATACCTATATCTTAATATAATCTTACTACTATTTCTAGATATAATAAGATATATAGTAATTATCTATAAAATAATAGAAGAAGTATATAAGATCTATATATAATACTAGGTTTTAAATACCTTAAGTATATATAATAGCTTTTCTATAATATCTATCTACTAGTTCCTATTATAATTAGATATATATATCTACTAGGAATACTAAGGTTAGATTAAACCTTTTAAATGTATTTTAATTAATAGAAAGATATATATTATAAAAACAGAAGGAAAACCTAGTACTTTTTAAATAATAATAGTTAAACCATACTATAAACCTTAAGCTAAAGGAAGTAATAATAAGAATTTTTATAATTATGAGATTAAGAAAGAAGCTTAATTTAAAGAAATAATTATAATAATAATACCTAAAGAAAAGCTGAAGTAATAAAGACAACCATATAAGAATAATATCTTTATTATAAAAACTAACCTTTCTAATATTATATATTATAATATCTACCTTATAATAAAAGAGGTAGAAGTACTAGCTAAGACTATTAATCTCTACTAATATAACCTTATTACAATACTAGATAAGTTCTTTAAAAAGTTATATATAATAAAATAGGAAGTCCTTTTAATAAAAAGAATATTATACCTTAAATACTTCAACATGCAAAAATACAAACAAATAAGAATCTTTAACTTTAAATTTATTAATAAAATTAAAAGTATTAATAATATACTATATAAGAAATTACAACTAGTCATTAAGAGATTCAATAATTAGAAGAAAACTAATATCCTTATATAATCACTAATAATATAATAAGTTAACTATTACTTTATATTAATATTAATAGTAATACTATATTCTAATATTCCTATAGAAGTCTACTTCTATAATATTACTTAAATATATATATCAATAGAAATACTATTAAATCGCTTTATCTTAATAACACTACCTACTAGCTTATAATAGGTATATTTAGAAAGTATAATTATTATTATTATCTAGTTATTATATAGCTTTATAGAATTAGATATATACTAATATATAATATACTCTAATAACTATAAAGAAAACTAGAAATAGAAATCTCATTATATAACTTATATTTTATAATCTCTAGAGTAGATAACTTATACTTTAGTATTATACGTATATAAATAGATAATACTTTTAGTTTCTACTTATTTAAGTTTAATAGTAAAGAAGAAGAAGAGCTCTAATAAGTAGGATTTATAGTAAAACTATAGTTAATACTTATAAATAATAAGTCTCTTACTTTTAATAGAAGTATAATAACCCTTAAAAATAGTAGTGATATAATTCTTATTTAAAAAGATTAAAATAGGAAGATTAAACTTATTAACTATACTTCTAGTAAAATAAAGTTAGTATATATTAATAATAAATATAAGAAGTATATATAACCTCTATATACTAACTAGAAATATACTTTAACCTCTCTACTATAATTTAATATTAAGATTTAATAGAAGAAGATATTAAAAGACTTAACAAACACTTTATATAATAGATAAATAACTTAGAATAAAATTTAATATTTATACCTACTAAGATTAAGAAGATAAAGCTCTATATTTTTATTAATAGATCTTTTATTAATAATAAAAATATAATATCCTAACTAGGATTTATTATTATCCTAAGAATAAAGAGAAATAATAAGGATAATAATACCTTTAAATTCAAAAGTAATATTATCTACTTTTCTTCTACTAAGTTAAAAAGAATTATATGAAATATACTAACCTCTAAAGTTTATAGTATAACTATAAAAATTAATATAAAATATATAATTTCTACTACTTTTAAATAAGTAATTAAATATTTAAAAAATACTAATAATACTAATAGTAATTTATACTAACTCCTACTCCTTCTATAAATATCTTATTAAGTTAAATATTACAAAAGAGAAATACTTTATAATTAATATTATAATACTTTAATAATTATATAAGTAAAAGGAAATCCTAAAGATCTATTAGATTAATAACAAAAACAACCTTATAAATAGTATAACTAAGAGATCTAATAACTAAGTTTTTAAAAAGTTCATAATAATAAATAAAATAATAATATAGATAGAAAGATAAATTATAAGAACTATTAAAAGTAATAAAAAGAGGAGATAAAAATAAGAAGAAAGTATATAAGATAATAAGAAGAAGGTAATAGAAAGAGAAAGAAATATACTATAATAGAAGCTTAAAACACCTAATATAGTATTAAATAAAAGGTGTATTTTTATGAAAAAATGCTATTTATAGTATTTTTATAGTTTTTAATATATTCGAAAGAACTTATATAACTAGAAGTAATTTTATACTTATCTTACGTTTTATACTATTTTTACATTTTATACTACTTTTATATTTTATACTAATTTTAAGCGTTTAATATATTTAAGCTATAAAAGAGAGTATTACTAGTATTAAATTAAATATAATACCAAGGTAGCTAAAATTATAATAGTAAGTAACTAAGTAGTTAGCCTACTTAATTAGACTAATAAAAGTAGAAGGATTATTATATAGATTTATCCCTATAATACGTAGCGTATATATACGCGCTATAACCTAGATATAATTATTACAAATAGAAACAACTAGTTATATATTATTTACACAATCGATTGATTACGATATTTACTAGTTGTAAACCAACAATATTAATTATTTAGAAACCTTTAGTATTACTTATAAACCTAAAAGTTGGAGATATATAATAATTCTTTCTATTCATTTAGGATAGATTATGATATAATATAACATTACTATAGTATTTATTCATACTAATATTAATAAACCTATATATATTTATATACCAACTAGATTTTATTCTCATATACAGAAGAATTCTTTAGAATTTAATCCGGATATAAATATAAATACTTATGAAAACAATAAAGATTATACTTTTATTTATCTACTAAATAAAGTAGTATATAGTGTAAAACAAAATCCTAGACTTTAGTATAATCATCTAAAAATATTCTTTATTGAATAGGATTTATTATTTCTCCTTATAATAAGGCGGTTTTCATTTCAAATAAAAAAACTACATATAGCTATTTTAGCTTACTATATAGATAATATATCACTAGCTGCTAATGATTAAAAAACAGCTGATTTATATATAATACTTTAGAGTAAAAAATAAAAATTTAAAACCTAGGAGGACTTTCTACTTTTCTTAGTTATAATTTATCTATTAATTAAAAAGAACAAATAGTTACTATTAATTAGAATACATATACTAAGAAAATGACTAAAATATATAAAAAAGAAACTATTTATAAATTTAAAACTCTTATAGATAATAATCTTGAGTTATTTGAAGATAAAGAAAAAGTTTTAAAAGAAGATATTTTAAAGTTTTAATAAGAAATAGGAGCTCTATTATATTTAGCTTTAAAAATAAGATTTAATATTATTTTCATAGTAATAACTAATTCTCAATCAACTTATAACTTAAATAAAAATTATTTCTTAATTTTTAATTATATATAGGGTTATTTAAATAATAATAAAGAATATAGATTTATTTATAATTATAAAAATGTTATGAAGGCTTTACTATAGTAATATAGCCTCGCGTAGCTATAGTGCTTTATACACCCTATATATCCTATGCTAATATTAATCTATCGGCATAATATTTTTCCAACATAGAGGTTTCTTCTTATTTTAATAAAAGACTTTGCGTTGGATTTAAATTTAGAAGAATTTAGCTATTTTATTCTCATAAATTATATATATATGTTAGGTAGCTTTTTTATAATAGTTATAAGCTTAGTTTGATTAATATTTTTAGCCTTTTGAATTTGATATAATTACTTCTAATATTAATATATATCTACTTCTAGTTCTTTCTTTCTCTTTATTAAGGTTTCTATTATTATATTACTTATATATTTCTATTATAATATCCTTTTTAAAACCTATTACTTTAGTTAAACTTAATAACTATAGGGACTTTTCTACTTAGTTTATTACTTTTATAGTTAAAATTAAGATAAACGACTTCTAGAAGTATATTAATCTAGAAGTACTTTTTTATTACTTTTATCTTTAAGTAAAGTTAATAATATTTTTCTTTTAAATTCTTATCCTTAGAAGGAGAATAATAAGTAACTTGAAATATATTACATTAAATTATAAACCTATATTCTTATTTATATTATAACCTTTTTAACTTTTAAAATAATTACTATTTTAGGAGAAGAAGCAGAAGATAAAGTTTAATAAATAGCTTTTCTTATAAGAAGTAATATTCTATCTCTTTTAGGTATTCTAAAGTTTTTTATAGTTTTAAATAAGAAATCTATAGGTTTTTATAAGTTTTATATAAATTATATTATATTATATATTTCTTATAAGTTAAAGTAATCTTATTAAGAGAAGGTATATAATATATTCTTTAAATAGATTAATAATATAATTATAGTAGATATCTTTATTTTAATAAAGTAGGAGTTCTTTAATACTAAAGATATTTCTATTTAATATTTAGTTTATATATTTAAGGGATATTATACTTTAAATTTAGTTAGTTATACTATTATAGTATAAAAAGAGTATTAGAATAATTTTATGAAAACAAGGATATTTTATAATTTAAATATTTACTTAAGAGAATTCTAAAGTATTTTGTTTAAAGTGTTATTATTTAATATTCTAGAGATCTAGGGATTTCTTATTTTATAAGATTTCTTAGAACTAGTAAAGTACTATTTTACTTCAGATTAAGTTAACTTAGCCTTTAAAGATATATTAAGTAAGAATTATTTTAAAGCTTTTATACTAAGTATTTTATACTACTTAGAGCTATTTAAAAATTTAATTTATAATTATTGGTATAGTAACTAAGGAAAATTAATTTCTAGTAGTATATTTATAATTTTTATAAATAGATTTAATAGTAGGAATTATAATAGATCTACTAGTAAGAATACCTTATGAAATAATTTAGATAACTTTTATCTATATAATTATACTTATAAGTAGTGACTAAGTAAATATACCTATTTTAAATATGTTTTTATAAAAAAAGGAAGTTCTTATAGTATTAATAATACTATAGAGATATATAAATAGTTTAATATACTAGCCTTTTCTAAGGTTTGTATTAAAATAGCTTATAAGGGGTAGCTTACTATTTAAAATTCTAAAATATCTATATATTAGAATAGTAAGTATAGAAGTATTTTGTTTAAAAGTAAATTAAAAGAGTTATATCCTAGTAATAGTTTATCTATAGTTGTGATATTTAATAATATTATTATTTTTATTATTATAGAGGAGGACCTATATGTTTTGAATGAGGAATTAGGATTTCTCAACTTAGACTTTAAACCTTAAGTAGTCTATATAATTTAGGTTTAGGGATTTAATATAATTTCTAAGAGTATTATTCGTAATAATTATAGAGCCTTTTATTTAGTAAATAATATTATATAATATGAGAGAGATATAATTATTTACAATATCTTAAGATAAGTTGAGGTTAGTACTTTATTACACTTGATTATAGTTTATAGTATGAGGATTCTTTATAATATTCTTAATAATGTGAAGGGAAATAAGAATATTATATCAAAGAATATTGTTTATATTAAGGGTTTCTATATAAATATTATTTTAGAAAGCCTTTTTAGGAAGTTTAGACTATAGTATTTAGGATATAATAATATTCTTTATTTTATAATAGTAGATAAGAATATTTAAATAGTTTAATTAGTAAAAAAGTTAATATTACTTTTATAGAGTTTAAACTTTATTCGTCTTATATTTTTTCTATATAACTTATTTTAAGTAATAATATAATTATGAATCTATTCATTTTTATTCTTACTTATGCTAAGTGATCTAGGGATCTACCATAGATAAGAGTAGATAATGTGATATTATAATACTTTCAGTCTAGATACCTAGGATATTAAGTATTAGAAAAACTTATATTTAATACTTAAGAGGTAAAGATCCAAGGTATCCCCTTTTTAAAATGTATAGATTATATTGTTATATATATATAAGTAGTTATATTATGCTAAACCTCTAATAATAAAGCTACATAATTATTCTATAGAATCTTTTAGAACTTATTTAACTATTTAAAAGTAATAGATAGAAGTAAATAGCTCCGAGTTATTAAAAATAAGTATATAGGGTAATGTTTTATTTTTTTATTAATTTCAAAATAGTATTTTAATATTTTTATAGTTTTTTTAGATTTTTAAATATTAAATCTAATAGTAATATAGTTTCATTTCTTATAATATTGAATAGGATGTTAAATAAAGTATTATTATAGTTAATAATTTTATAGGATATTAGATACAAGTATTAGAATAAAGTATTAATATCAAACTAACTCTCTTATATATTAAAAAGCTAAATAGTAGTATAGAAAGAACTAGTAAAAAGCTTATTATAAAAGCTTTTAAGATATTTAGTATATTAGGGCTTCTAATTTTACTTTAGAGTAAAGTAGTTACCATAGTAGCTTATCTTTATAATATAAGCTTATTCTAGTGCTATATATAGTACTTCTTAATATAAGTTGAGTAAGACTAATTATATAATTATATTAAATAATATAATTGTACTTATAAACTATATTTACTAAATAACTCTTATTTATAATAAGGAGGGATTTATGTATATAGCTATAAGGTATATTTTCTTAAGAAAGAATATGAAATAAATAAGAATAAATATAATTTTAAATTTAAATTTTAAGGTTATATTAGATACCTAGTAGCATATATTGTAAATTCCTATAATTGTTATAAGACTTAGAGGTTTTTAATTTAACAAATTATTATTATATAAAATATATTATTTAATAAAATAATATTCTATTTAAAGGATAATATAGTTAAAGTGATTTAAGGTGATTAAGGTTTTAAAATTATAGAAGAAATATAAGAGTTATCTTCTAAAGTATCTCTAGAGTTAGAAATCCTAGGGATATAGATAAAGAATAATATTATATCAGTTTTAGATAATAAGGTGCTATTTATATAATTTTCTTAGCTTATATTTTTAATAAAAAGTAATAATACATAAAGAGGGTAGCTACTAATTCTTAAGGTAACTCTAGACTTTATAAATATATAAGTAATTTTAGATTTTATATTTAAGTTATTCTATAAAGAAAGTAATAAGAAGTAAGGAGAGATTTAGGATATTAGTTTTAAATTAAATATAATTAAGGATATAATACTTAATAAGATTTATATTTATATAGATATACCCCTTTTATAAATCTAAGATATAAAAAGTCTTTATATATTACTTTCTAGTTATACTTTTCTTATTTATTTAGTATAATTATATTTAGGTATTAGGGAAGAGAGTATTACTAGAGAGGAGCTAGAATAAGTATATAATTATAAAAACTTAGATTAATCTAACTAAATACTTCTAAGGTAATTATTATACTTTAGAGTATACTTTATATTCTTATAAATAGAATATAATTAGGATACTTTCTTTAATATCTTTATATTTAATTAGGAGAAAGTTTTTAAGGGGGTGATTTAGAAATATTATATTTTCTATTACTTTATCTTTATTTTAATTAACTAAGTAAAATAAGTATAGATCTCTATTATACTAGTTAGTAAGATTTATATATATTGATTTTTAAAACTTTTTAAAACTTATTAATATATAGAATTCTTATTAGAATTACTTTATTCTATTTTCTTTAAAATAATTATTACTAAAATTAATAAAGTTATAGAAATAGGTATCTGCAAGGTAATTATTAAATATAAAGTAAAGTTAAAACTTATCTTTTTAAAATAAGTATTTATATATAAGCTAGATTAAAATAGGTATCTTAAGTACTATAAAGCTAGAATCTGTATATAAAGTAATCTTTAGGAGAAATATCCTCCTAAGTAGATAAATATTATAACTCTTATTATATATATCTTTAGAATACTAATAATGATTACTATTTAATTTAATCTTAAGATTTATGAATTTAATATTATAAATATATTTCTAAATATTATATATAAGTTAAGTAGCTTTCTTCTTATATATTACTTATTAGATGGTTTTAAGCAAAAAGGTAAGCGTATTAATCTTTACTATATTTTATATAGGTTTTGCGATATATTTCTTTTATAGTAGAAGGAGTTCTCTTCTATTCTATCTCGCTTTAAATTATATCTAATAAGTAAAGATTTATATTTCTTTTAGACTTATAATAAAAAGGTCTTTATCTTCTTCTATATTAATAATATCCTAGTTTTACATTATAAAAATTATATTAATAATATTAAAAAGATGATAGATAGGATTAAATAAGTATATAAGTTGAAAAATTAGGACTTAGCTAAATAGTATTTTAGAGTTAGAATCTTATATAATTATGAAATATATAAGATATATATTAAGTATATAATAAAAAAGTTTAATGTTATAGATTCTAAAGTTTTAATAATTCTATTATTAATAAGTTTACTTAAAAAAGATAATAGTAAAATATCTTTTTAGTAAGTTAAATCTTTTTAAGAAAGGATTAGCTTAATCTTCTATATATTAATTATAATCTAATTTAATATTACTTTTATATATATCTTCTTATCCTAATTCTTTATAAACTTATTTCCTAAGTATTAAATAGTAGTAAACTAAGTAATCTACTATTTCTATTATATATATTATCTTTCTATATACTTTAGTATTTCAGGGGGTAATAATATATAAATATTTTTAATTATAAGAAATACCTCTTTTATTCATAATAAAGAAATATAAAAATCCTTATAAGGTTTTATAATATCTTTTTTTATAAGTCTTATCTAATAGAAAGTAATATAATAAAGTATTATAATTATATTAATAATTAAAATAGAATTTCTCAGCCTAAAGTATACTATAAAAAAGATTATAATATTATACTACTTCTTCTTCAATTTAGATTTTATCTTAAGAAATATCTCGAAGATTTATTATAATAATTAGTGGATTATTTATTTTATAATTAGGGAAAAAAAGTATATAATAATATATTTCTATCATATAGATATTTAGAATATATAGTTCTACTAGAAGTATAAAGTGAAATCTTTTGAAGTAATCTGCTTACTTATTAATAAGATACTAGTAGATAGTTTTATAAACATACTCTCTTATATCAAATTTGAATATTTTAGAAGACTATTAAATTTCTATATTATCCCTATAATATTTAGATGAAATAGAGAAGTAGTCTTATAGATATAAAGTGAAGAAAATTTGATATATAATAAAAAGAAGAACTTAGAAACTAGGTATATTTATAATTAAATAACTTTATAGCTAGGAAGTATAATAGCTCTTTAGAAGTTTAAATAATATTATTTTAAAAAATATTAAGTAATATAAATTCTAGTATTTTATTTATATCTCTAGAAAGTAGCTTTATAGCTATTAAATAATAAGCTAAATATAAGTAGTATTATTTAGAGAAATAGACTATTAATAAAACTATTAATTATAAGTTGAATACTAGCTATAATACTTTATAAAAGTATTAACTCTAAAGAAAAACTAGTATATAAGTTATTAGATACTATTATATTCTTTATAAGACTTTCTAATTTAAAGCTAATAGATATATAAGTTATTAGACCTCTAGATCTAAATAATACCTTACTATTATTCTCACTTTTAGCTTTAGATTTTTTTAGACTTATTTTATCTAAAATGAAAGTTTTATAGAATATATTTCTCTTATAAGTAAGAACTTAGGGTAATATATTAGTAATTAAGATCTAGAAATAATAGCTATATATTACTTATAGTTTTAAACCTATTTACCTATAGAGCATTAAGAAAGTAGAGTTTTATATTAAGAATAAGGCTTAAAACTTATATATAAAGCTTTTTCTTTTTCTTATATATAAGATATTTTAAACTTAGTTTTAACCTAAGTATATATATATTAAGTATAGTACTAAATAGTATACTTTAGAAGTAAAGAAGATGTACTTAGTTGTTTAATAGTAGTAATTATTCCCCTTCTTAGCTTTCTATTCATATAGTCTTACTAGCTTTAGTTTCCATAAGATATTAGTAATTAATATAATAATTATATAGGAAAAGTATTAAGAGATATATATTATTTATAGCCCTACGAATTGTTATATGGGAATAGAAAGAGAGGAAGGTTAGACTATAGATTATAACTATTTAAACCCCTTCTATCCTACATAAAGGTTTTACTTTTATTCTTACTAAATATAGTCTTCTACTCTAGAAGTAATAATAGTTAGATATATAACTTATTAATATAATATAAAGTAATAATAAAAAGACTTTATTAATAGTAAGATAGAGAATAGTATATTTTTATTTAAATTTAAAAGCTTTAAAGAAGTATTAGAAGGGCTACTTTCCCCCTCTACTTCCCTATACTTTTATTTTAAAGTAAGAGTAGTTCTTACTTTAGTTATTATAACTATATGCTCCTTATATATCTTATGAGGTACTATCTATATAATAAGAAGTATTAGTATTATTAAAACTAGTTGTTAATTTAAATTAGAAATATCTGAAATTACTATATAGGATAATTATCGGTAAATATAGGGGTAGGGGTATATATAATAATATTATTAATATTATTAAAAGGAGAGAATTAAGGGGTAGTTATATTAGAAATCTTAATATCTAGTAGTTACTATCTTGACTTTAAGATTTTAGCTAATAAGATATTATTATTTTGAAAGCTTACTTTAATTACTAAAATTAAAACCTCTAAATATATTAGATTACTTATAATAGTAACTATGTAAAGAAGGAACCTATTATTATTCTATTATAATAATAATATAATATAATCTTTTTTATCTACTTTCTTTGATTATAATTCCCCTTATACTTCTATTTTAAGATTTAAAAATATATATTTAGAAATTTCTTTTTTATTTATATTGAAAGGGTTTTTTTAGACTTATATAATATCTCTTCTGAGTTTAGGGGGATGTGTCGTAAAAGCTTTATTATGGTAATATAGCTTTATATAGCTATAGCGTTCTATGCGCTTTATATGCCTTATGTTAATATTAATCTATTAGTATAATATTTTTCTGATGTAGAGTTTTCTCTTTATTTAAATAAGAGACTTTGTATTATATTTAGATTTAGAAGAATTAAGCCGTTTTGATGTCATAGATCGCATACGTACTAGGTAGCTCTTTTATAATAAAAGATATATTTTCTATTAAGAATATTATAAGATATATTAATTTAGATTAAGTAAGAAATCTCAATAATAGAAAATCTACTTCTTCGTATATTTTCTATTCAAGAAGAAATAGTAATATTATAAGTTATTCTATTACAAAGTAAAATATAGTAGTTTTATCTAATTATAAAGTTAAATATATAGCTCTATTAGATATTTATAAACAACCAACTTATTTATATCATAATTATAACTATATAAATTTAAAATTAGAATTATCTGAAGTTGAAAAACTTAAGGTTTTTATAGATGATTTAATAGTGAGAAAACTAGTTAAAAATCCTGAATTTTATAAAAAAGTAAAATATATAGAAATAAGATATTATTTTATAAGAGATTTTATTAGAAATAAAAATATTTTTATATATTATATAAATAAAGAAAATAATATAGTTAATATTTCAACTAAGTTTTTAGGCTTATTAAAATCTAAGTAAACTTTATCTGAATTTTTAGAAAAAATATTTTAAAAGTCTTTATTTTTTTATTTTTTATTATTTTAAATTATATAATTTTATATACTTTTTTCTTTTTACTTCTAATTATATTCTATTAGTTGTTATATAAATAAACTATATATTAGTAAAATATATTTTATAAGGGGATATTAGATTTATTCTAATATATAAGGAATTTCTATTTCTATTATTCTAATAGAAGTAAGAAGAAGTTATAGAATACTTCTATATGAATAAAGAGTATAAACATTGCTTCATAAATATATACTTATTTTACTTTTTTTTTCTAAATAGTTCTTAAGTAAAAGAAGTAAATATATAGAAGTTTATATTTTTATAAAGTATTAGAAGTAGTTTAAGTTATATATACTATAGTTATAACGCCTTATATACTATAATTATAGTAGCTAATATGCTATAGCTATACTATAATATATACTATACTTTAATCTATATACTGTAATTATAATATATTATATACTATAATTATAATAGTTTGTATATTATATTACAATATATATATTATAGTTATAATACTCTATATACTATAGCTATAGTAGCCTATATATTATAACCATAGCTAGAATTCTAATAATATAGCTAGAACTCTAGTAGTATAGCTAGAACTCTAGTAGTATAGCTAGAACTCCGAAATAAACCTTCTATATAAAAACCTTAATATCTCTATAAATAATAGTTAGAAATAGTTAATTATACTATTAATCAAATTAATATTTCTCCCTCTCCTTAACTATTATTATCATAAATATTTTAAATAAGTCCTTATATTGAGAAAACTACTTTTATTATATTATACTTCTCCTGATTTTATAGCTATCTATAGTAATAACTTAACTATTAATTTACCTATCTATCTATTTCTTCTAATAGTTTTTAGCTAAAAACTCTAAATCTAAGGAAGTTTTAAAAAATAGAATATTTTTAAAATTAATAATATTAATATAAAAGTATAACTAAAAGCCTTGACTAGGAAAGGTTTAGATATATAAATAAAATCTATATTACTATATAGACTATTATTTAAAGAATTTAAGTTGTAATCTTTTAGTTAAAAACTCTTTCTAGTATTTTAGTAACTATAGCTAGCTAGTTACTAAGTATATTATATAGTCTTATTAATATATCTTTATAACTATCCCTCCCTCTAAAAACCTTAATCCCTAAAGTTATAATTGTATACTCTTTAATATTTATTATAAAGCCTATATATTATTACTAACTATTTATTATATAAAATACTTCTTTAATACTTATAATTATTCTACTATAATATTATTATTTATTTAAGTAATTTTTTATAATCTAAATAATAGAACTAATTTTTTATTATTATTATTATTAGGTTCTAATTACTCTTTCTATTATTTATAAATATATTTATTACTATCTTAGTAATATATCAACACCTTTAAACTTTATAGTATTATTTTAATAAGAATAGTTTTTTAACTCTATTATAATCCCCTATATTATTTTGCTATATACTTAGTAAATATTATCTACTTCTTCTATATATATCTTATTATTTTTTAATTTTTTATTTATATTATTTTTATCTTTCTAACACTTGTTTATATTATCTTACTGATTATTCCTAGCTTACTATTTTTTCTTTCTTCCCTTTTTCTCTTTCTTCTTTATTATTTATATATTATATATTACCTAATAATATTTTATATTACTATTACTACTACTATCCTCTAAGTATTTATCTATATTAGTAAAGAAGTTTTTAATAAGAATTTTTTATATTTAGAGCTTAGTAACTACTTATCTTATTTTAGCTATTTATTATTATTCTATCTTAATATAGAAAGTTATTTTATATTATTAGTAATTATATATTAAAATATATCCTTTATAAAAAGAATAGATAGAAATATTATAGTATAAGTTATTCTTTTACTATATATTCACTATTTTTATTAACTTTTACTATTTAAATTCTATTTAAGTTATATAGTACTACTTAGGTAACCTAGAACTAAACTATTATTTTTACTAAATACTTAAGTAAAAAGTTTTAATTCTTAAGTATAAAAATAAGTTATTCTATATTCTTACTAAGGTTTTAGTAAAGTAGTAGTATATAGGTAATATTATTTATAACCCTTTTACAAATATATAAAAGAAGAAACTTAGTTTAGAATATCTTCTCCTTTAAAAGATATTAGTTATTTATTAGTATTTAAATATTATATATCTTATTACTATAAGTTTACTAGATACTTACCTTATTATTACTACTAATTAATAAGATAGTTTAATATTCTAGGATTTATAGAAGAAATATTTTACTAACTATTTACTATATAGCCTATTTATTTTTATAATAATAACTTTATTATTACTTTAGAATAATAACTTATTTATTTCTTTAATATATCTTATTATATTTTAGTATTTAAAGGTATTAAAACTTCTATTATCTTAAGACTATTTTAATTTAATAATAATTTTTACTATTATTTTACTAATTATTCTAAATATAATATACCTAAATATCTTATTGTTATTACTAGTAGTTATCTTATTCTTTATAGGTTTAATATTATTATATCTTACTATATATATATCCCTAGTTTACTATTATCTACTATTAGTAAAAATAAAAGTAGTAATAATAATTAGGATAATAATAAGAATAGAAGATCTAGGGTTTTAAAGATTTTTTTATAGTTCCCTTATTATACTAATAGTAATAATAATATTACTATACTTATTATAAGTAATTATATTTCTTCTATTAAAATCTATTTAATAAGCTTTTAGTATTACCTTACTCCTAATAATACTATCTTACTTAGTATTAAAAGAAAAACTATAAATAATAATATTTAAATAGAAAGACTTCTTATTAAGAAGTATAAGACTTATTCTAATACTATTCTATTTACTTCTATAGTTTCTATATCTAGTAGCTATTAGTCTACTATTAGAAAGTCTATTATTCTTAAAGTTACTACTCTTAAGAAGGTTATTCTAATAAAAAGAAACTATAGCTATTAAAAGAGCTCCTACTACTAAATAGGTTACTATATTTTTAATACTTATTATACTTATAGTACTTATTATTCCTATAGTACTTATTATTCCTACTATACTTATAAAAAGAGGTTAGGAATACTCTTATAAGAATACACCTAAGTTTTAAATATAAAATTTATATTATCTATATATATTAGTTGAATTACTACTAAAGTATATTAGTTTTTTCTAATTTAGAAATATACCCTTTAGAATAATATTTAAACTATTTAAATAATTAATAGAATTATTTCTCCCCCTTCTTTAAAATATTATTACTAAGTACTTAGTATTAATATTATACTAATTATCCTACTTCTTATAATACTATATTATCTATTTTTTAAATTTCTAAATAACTTCTTACATATTACTTAGGTTAACTATAATCTCCTATATATTATATTTTATAAACTACTTAGCCTATTTTATAAAGAAGTATTTATTATCTCTATCTTTTTACTTCTCTATAATTTCTTCTACTTCTCATTCTATAGAATTATCTTCTAATTTAAAAGGAATAGTCTAACTATTAATATCTTTTTACTATTCTATCTATAATTTAAATAAATAAATAGAAAAAATATTATATATCCAGTAGTATTATTCTAATAGATATATTTTATATATTTATTCTTCTATTTTCTCTAGTATTAAAACTTTAATATATTTTAATATTAACTTCTTATATTTAAATTTAAAATTCTTTATTAATAATCTAATAACTACTTCCTAATTATATATATATAGTTAATATTTCAAGTTATATATTTTTACCTAGCTTTTAACTACTATTTACTAATATTCTACTATTTAGCAATATATTTAACTAATATAAGTAACCTACTCTATAACACTTTATACTATTAAATCTTTTTTTACTATATATTTAATTATCCTTAAGTAGCATTTATATAGTTTTTCTATTAATAAATGTTTAATAATACTATATCTACTATTATTATATATAAATATAACTTCTCTTAGCTATACTATTCAAATAGTAAGCAAACTACTAGTAAATACTTTAAAGTAATATTCTAATATTTAATATATTCATTCTATTTAACTATCTATTTATAAATAGTATATTATTAATAATCATTATTTAATTAGTTACTCTATTATAAATTCTTTATAAAATTAACTTATAAAGAGTTTATCCCTATTATTAATAATACCTTCTAGAATATTAAACTAATATTCTACTTCTTTATAAAATATTACTACTAGGTCTATAGCTATTATCCTTTTTATTATTAGAATAAATATTATAAACTTTATAAATCTATTTATAATAACTAGAATAGTATTATATATACTACTATTTTAGTAAGTATTCTCTAGAAGTCTTATAATAAAATCTATACTAATTTCTTAAAATAATCTTACTAGGATAAATAGAAATTATAACTAGTTATATAACTTATGTTTTAATATTTTAATCCCCTAGTATATTTAATATAATATTATATAGTTCTATATATTTATAATTATATTATTCTAATAGAAATTCTATTTTATAAAGTTATAAATCTTATTAATACTTATATAGCCCGCCTTACTTTTATTATAATATAAATAAATAATTTTATATTTTAGAGACTTTATATTTAATATAATTAGTCTTCTTTAGAAAAAGAATATTCCCTTTATATTTACTAAGTAGTCCTTCTAGCTACTAATTATTACTTAGGCTTTTTCTATATATATCTAATAGTTTTTATTATAAGTCTATAGTTTTTTAATAACTTATTTAATATTTTTAGAATCTTTTATAGAATATACTATTTTATCTTTTATAAGACTCCTTATTATTAAATATAAGATATATTATACTAGAATAAAAATTCTAGCTTTTTATAAGTTTTCTTTACTTACTAGTACTTATTAGGTATTCTCTATTATCTTATATATCTCTTTACTATAGGTAACTATAGCTATAATTATTACTATACTTCTAGTATTTCTAATAAAATAATACTTTTAAGAAGTTAAATATCTTCTACTTCTAGATCTAACTCTTATATTAAAATATCCTTCTTATATCTATATTATCTAAATAAAAACTTTTATTAATTCTAAACTTCCTTTAGTTTTAATAACCCTCTAGTAAATATCTATTAATAATAACTTAGTAAGTTATAGCTTATTTATAAGAATTAGTAGTATATTATAATATTCTACTTCTTTTTTAATATAATCTAACTGTTTAAATAATTTTTCTATTAGGTTAGTAGTCTTAGGTTAGTACTTTAGATTAAAGTTAAATACTAAAAGTTTATAAATCTAATAAATAAGCTTTTTCTAAAAGTCTTATATTAATATTATAATAATACTTATTAAAACCTAATAGTTTCTTAAAACTATAAACTTCTTTAAAAGCTTTATTAAATAATACTTCTAATAATTAAAGCTCTTAATAATAACTAGTAGCTTTTATTAACTTATTTCCTACTTCTATTTTATTTTACTAAACTTCTTAAAATAATAAATAACTAGTTATTATTAGTTTTATATTTTTATAATAAGATATTTAAGATAACTTATTATAATATATCTATTTTTATCCTAATATTCCTAATAGGATCTTAATATTTAAAAATAGTTATTAAATAGAAAGTATTTTATAATACTAAGAATATATATTTCATACTTTCTAATTATAAGAAAACTTTCTTCTTTATTCTTCTCTTAAGAAATACTATAAATAGTATTATTACTCTTAAGTAATTAGTAATAAACTTATAGTAGAAATTATAGAAGCTTAAGAATATTTAAAGTTAAATGTTTCTAGTAGCTTCTACTTAGTAATAACTTAGATTTTTACTAGATCTATTTTAACTTCCTCCTCAGTAATTATATAGTTTAGAGAATTTATTTTTTCTATATAGAATTTATATTTAGAAAGTTTAATAAAGAAATATATTTTATATAGTTTAATAAATACTTATAGTAGTATTTTAATATAATCTTCTTTAGTACTTATTATATATATTATAATATTATCTATATATACTATATAATATATTGTTAGGAATAGATTTGGTAATTAAGTAATAGATCTATATGGGGGGTAAATGTAGGTATGAGGTTATTAATATATTTAAATCTGTCTTTCTAATTAGGATCCTAGTTATTGTGGTTTAAATACCCCTTTTTATATATGACTAAGTAGTAGCCCAGCTGGGGGCTATTAGTACGCCTTAATATATTCCCCCCCCTTATAGATTATGCCCTCATAGTCTTATGGCTTAAATGAAGTTATTCCTAAATCTTAAATTTCTAGTAGTATATATCCTAGCCTTCCTACTAGCCTTCTAGTGCTCCTTATGTTTAAATTAGACCTCTAGTATTCTTATTAAACCTCTGCCCTTATAGTAGGAAGAGTAGTACTATTTGTAGAGTTGCTTGAATGTTTCTTATATACTGCTGGCTCCTTATTGCTATAGCTTCTTATTTACTACTTTTATATACTGCTGGTCTTTTGTTACTATAACCTCTTATAGACTGCTGTTAATACTATTACTACTATTAATACTACTGTTGTAGTTATGCTGCTGCCTTTCTGGTGATCCCCCTCTTGTTTAAAGTTATGCTGTGGCCTCTTATTACTGAAACCTCTTGTTGTTGAAACCTCTTGTTGCTATAACTTCTTATTGATGTAACCTCTGGTATGCTGCTGGCCTTTTATATGCTACTGGTCCCTTATTATTATAGCTTCTTATTACTACTGGCTTCTTATTGTTGATGTTAATATTGTACTGTTGTTGATACTACTTCTGTAGCCTTACTGCTATTGATACCCCTACTGTAGCCATGCTACTGTTGATATTCCTGCTGTAGTTATACTGCTGCCCTTCTAGTAATCCCCTTCTTGTTTAAAGCTATGCTGTAGCTTCTTATTACTAAAACCTCTTATTTACTGCTAGCTTCTTATATACTATTACTACTACTACTGCTATTCTGCTACTCCTTTAGTAATCCCTATACTAAAAATCTGTAAGGTCTATAGTTTTCTCTATATTATATTAGCTATATTAGCTACTATATGGCTGTTTTGGCTATTATATTATAGATAGTATAATGTTTATCTATAGTAAATAGTTTTGTAGCCTCCTAGTAGTTATTATTTCCCCCTTTAGAAGCTATACTTTTATAGCTTTAAGTAGGGGCTTTTTAATTAGGTTCTAGTTATATTATCTCTTGAGCTCTTATAACTTAAAGCCCTTATAGCTTTAAAGCCTTCGTAGCCTTAAAGCCTATAGTTAACTATAAGGTATTAGAAGTAGCGACTTTCTAGTATTCTTTCTTTAGTTAGGACCTAGGAGTTCCTCTTAGGTTCTATATCTAGCTTCTTAATATTAGTAGTCCTAGTTAATATTAACTTTCTAAGATATATTCTAACTATAGCTATACTTTAGTTACCTCCTAACTATTTTAGCTATAGGGATATTAGAAGGGTTTCTTCTTTACTTCTAGTTATAAGGATATTTATCTACTATATTTATAGTATAATACTTACTGCCTGCTTGTGATATTACTAGAGGTAACCCTTAGTGCCTTTTAGTAACTTTTGTTTATTGCTATATATAGTTATATAGTATATACCCCTAAATGCCTTTATGCTACTTTTGGGAATAGCTGCCTAAAGTAGCTACTTCATAAACTTTAAAACTTCTACTTACCTAGTACCTTTCTACTTAGCCTTATTAGTATAGTCTTATAGAGATCCTATATATTGAAATTTTATATCTATAGGTAGGTATATATATTGGTGCCCCTTAGGTTGTTTTTTATTTAAAAGCCTTAATATTAGTAGCCTCTTTAGGATAGCCTTATAGCGGTTGTATATTGAAATTTCTATATCTATATATTTATATATGTGTGCTAATACTCCTCTTATAGTTCTTAGTTTCTTGATAGCTTTAATATTAGTAGCCTTAGGGGTAGCGTCTTATAATAGCTTTATTATTATAGCTGGGTGGGTATTATTTATATTGAAATCTTGTTATTTGCTGTACTAGTGCCGTACTAGTACCCCTCTAGTATACTTCTCTTATAGTAACCTTATTAATATTACTATGTGGGTATTATATATATGTTGAGATCTCTATATTGCTGTACTAGTACTGTCTTTGTATCCCTCTTGTATGCCTTGCTTGTGATAGTATTGAAGCTATAGCTGTATAGGTATTGTGTATTGAACTTTTGTTGTTTGTCGCCTTGGTGTTTCTCTCTTGTGATAATTTTGTTGATACCTTATAAGTTGAGATCTTGTCTTACTATATTAGTACTGTATTAGTACCCCTCTAGTATGCTTCTTATAATAGCTTTGATATTCTAGCCTTTTGTGGTAGTTTTGGTGATATTATGTATGTTGAAATCTCTGTATAACTATACTAGTACTTTTCTTGTAATAATGTTGTTAATACTATATATGTTGAAATCTCTATATTATTATATTAATACCCTTCTGGTTATCTCTTGTAATAGCTTTGATAGGTAGCCTTTTATAGTAGTTTTATTGCTATAGCTATATATTGAAATATCTATACTACTATATTAGTATTATATTAATACCCCCTATATAACCTATTAGTTAGAACCCCTAAGGATAGGTAGAGATTTAAATATATTAGGGATAGATTTAGTAATTAAGTGATGGATTTATATAAGGGGTAAATGTAGGTATGAGGTTGTTAATATATTTGAATCTGTCCTTCTAACTAGGATCCTAGCTATTATAGTTTAAATACTTTTCTTTATATATGACTAAGCAGTAGTCCAGCTGGGGGCTACTAGTACGCCCTAATATATATATTAATCAAACTAGTAAGTATATAGTTAATATATATCTAGAAGGTTATTAGTATATTAATAAGACTAAATAGTATAACTATATATTTATAGTAACTATATTATATTTTAAATACTATTTTCTAATAATCTTCTAGCTTAATCCTAATATAGTAATAAGTATTTTTAAAATTAATCTTTAAAATTTATATTACTCCCTAGAGTCTATTTAAGAACTCGCTAATTAGTAGTAATAAGTAATAGTTCTTAATTATAATTTTATTAAGATTCCTATAATTAATATAGAAATATAAAAAACTATTTTTCTTTAAATCAAAAGGATTAATATACTTACTTCACTTATAGATAGCTATATATATCTATTTACTAAGTTCTCTATAATATATACTTTTAACTCTTCTAATTACTACTTACTTAATAGATATATAAATTTATAAAGTAGTTTCTTATTTAGCTCTAGTTTAATAATATACTTAGTATTCTTAAGAATTAGGATAGACTTTACTATAACTTTATTAAATACTTCTTACTTACTTATAAGCTCCTTAGGGATATTTGTAATTATAATAATTTTATCTCCTTCTCTAAATATTTCTATATAAACCTTAAGATCCTCTCCTATCTTATTAATATATAATATATAAATAATCTTATTATTCTTAATAATCTCTTATATAAATACCTCTAACTTAATAATAGATATATATTTATAATACTAGATATTTATCTAGATATCTATTATAATACCCTCTTAGCCTATAGAATATTATTCTAATAAGAAGTCTATATATCCTTCTAATTAGTAAGTACTAGTAAATAGTTAGTATAACTTCTATAAATAGCTATTTAAATCTATAAAAAAGAATATTAACTAGTATAACTTCTCTAATTCTAATATTAAACTATTAAATCCTTCTAAAATAAGTATAATTACTTTAATTAAAATTAGTCTTAATAATATAACTAGCTACTTATTAATAAAATCTATTTATAAATATAAATCTATATTTATTATTACTTCTCTCTCCTTAGTACTTTAGAAAATAATTATTAAGTTTTTAGTTATCTTCCTTATAAGGACTAACTCTTTAATTAGTATAAAGACTATTAGTTCTATCTCTATACCTACTTATTTCCCTAGATCTCTTTAATATAAAAGCTAATATTAATAGTTTATACTAAAATATAAGACTTTATAGTATTCTACTTCTAAATAGCTATTAGTATCCTATTTATACTTATTTTATTCTTATAATCTATAGTTTTATATTTAGTCTTATTATATAAGAAGTAAATCCTTATAATTTATAATATAGCTAATATATATATATAATTCTCTAACTTAAAATAAATATAATATTACCTAACTTATTAATATCTTACTACTAACTATTTAGTATTAATAGAGTTAATAGCTATAAGGATATATTAATAGGACTATATAGTACGCCTAGTAACTAGCCAGCTACAACTACTAAAACACTAGAAAGAGTTTTCAACTAAAGGATTACAACTTAGATCTTTTAAGTAATAGTCTATATAGTAATATAGATCTTATTTATATATTTAAACCTTTCCTGGTTAAGGTTTTTAGCTATATTCTTATAATTCTATTACTTCTACTTAATTTTTTAAGTAATTAGTATAAATAAGGATATTAGGTAGTAACTATTTTCATAAAGAATAGCCGCCCTATAGGCGCGGACCTAACACAAGCTTTAATAAACTTCAATAATTAATACTTAACTTAATAGAAATATATAGTAAGACTACTAGTACTATACTATACTATCGCTAGGAATTAGGTGAGTAAAGTAATAATAATAATAAGATAGTAATTTTAGAAGAAAATATCCTTAAAGAGAGATACCTCTTATATACTACTTAAAACAAATTAAAACCTAATATTAATATAAGTTCTTATTAATAATATACTGAAGAAATTAAAAATAGATACTAATTAGATAACCTTATATAAGATGTATCTTAAGGAAAGGAATACCCCCCTCTTAATATAGAAAGAAGAAGTAGAATAATTTCTATTATACTTCTTAGGTCTAAGTAATCACTAGGTCCTTAGTAACTAATACCTAGATTTAATAAGTAATCCTAAGTATCATTATAGCTACTATTCCTATTTAGACTAGACCTAGCGGGTATTATAAGTAAGATACTTAAAACCATATAGTCCTAGATAGTAATATATTAAGAATAGATATAGAAGTAATAAGAAACCTATAAGGAGTAAACTATAGCTCTTATCTAATAACTAGCTAAATAATTAGTAGTATTTAAACTACCTAAAAACTAGGAAAAACTACTTTTATATAACTATAAAATAATAGAAGAAGAATTTATAGTTAAATAAGTTAATAACTAGATTATAACTATTAAAGATAACTACTAAATCTAACTAAGTAGTATAGTTAACTAGTAGATCTAATAAATACTTATAAAACTAATACTCTAATTTTAAATAAAATAGAGAAACTATAAAGTTAGTTTAAAAGATAACTTTATCTAAGTTAATTTTATTATATTTATTTACTAATAATATATTAATTTAAAAATATAAGAAAAGTTATATAAGTAGAAGCTTAAAGAGGTATAATAAGAAGAATATTAATTACTTATATAGTATTATACTAAATAGTTAGTATTATATTAGAATCTAAATATACCTAGATTTAAATAGAATAAAAAAAAAGCTTTTATCTACTTCTACTAATTATACTTAGGTTTAAAAAAAGAAATAGAAAAACTTAAGGTTTTAATTTTAGAAACTAGAGATATTATAATAAAAACTAAGAAACTATAAGAACTCTAATAGTACTATACTAGCAAACTAATATAAGATAGGGGATATAAGTATCTATACGTAAACCTATAGCTTTTCTAACTACCCCCACTTTTATAAATAGTAGGATAAATAGGACTATTAATTCTATTAATACTAAATAGTTAGCAGTAAGATACTAATAAGTTAGGTAACACCACACCTACCCCAAGCCAGAGAACTATATATACATTAACTATACTATAGATTACAGAAACTTACTTCTTATATAGCAAGACTAAATATAAAGCTATAAACTATAGGAATAAGATAGATATAAATAGGATACTAATAGCTATTTAGGGGTAGAATACTATAAGGTCTTATACTTCAATATAAGCTATTAATATTAGCCTTTATATTAAAGAGATCTAGGGAAATAAGTAGGTATAAAAATAAAGCTAATAATCCCCATACTAACTAAGGAGTTAATCCTTATAGAGAAAATAGCTAAAAGTTTAGTAATTATTCTCTAAAGTATTAAAAAGAAAGAAGTAATAATAAATATAGACTTATATTTATAAATTAACCTTATTAGTAAGTAGCTAGCTATATTACTAAGACTAATTCTAACTAAAGTAATTATATTTATTTTAAAAAGATTTAATAATTTAATATTAGAATTAAAAAAGTTATTCTAACTAATATTTTTCCTTATAGATTTAAATAGTTACTTATAGAAGTTATACTAACTATTCGCTAGTACTTACTAACTAGAAAGATATATAAACCTCTTATTAAAACAGTATTCTATAAACTAGGAAAGTATTATAATAGATATTTAGATAAATACTTAGTATTATAAGCATATATCTATTACTAAGCTAGAAGTATTTACATAAAAAATTATTAAAAATAATAAAATAACTTATATACTATATATTAATAGGATAAGAGAGAATCTTAAGGCTTATATAGAAATACTTAGAAAAAAAGATAAAACTATTATAATTATAGATATTTTTAAAGAGTTTATAAGTAAGTAAGGAATATTTAATAAGATTATAGTAAAATCTATCTTAATCCTTAAGGATACTAAATATACTATTAAGCTAAAACTAAATAAGAAACTATTTTATAAGCCTATATATCTACTAAATAAGTAGTAACTAGAAGAATTAAAAGTATATATTACTAAGAACTTAATAAATAGATATATATAGCTATCTATAAGCAAAATAGGTATACTAATCTTTTTCATCTTAAAAAAAGATAGCTCTCTATATTTCTATATTAACTATAAAAACCTTAATAAAATTATAATTAAGAACTATTACTTACTACTACTAATTAGCAAGCTCTTAGATAGACTCTAAAGAATAATATAAATTTTAAAAATCAACTTTAAGGATACCTATTACTATATTAAGATTAAACTAGAAGATTATTAAAAGATAGTATTTAGGATATAATATAGTTACTATAAATATATAGTAATACTATTTAGTCTTACTAATATACTAGTAACCTTCTAGGTATATATTAACTATATACTTATTAGTTTAATTAATATATATTATATAATATATATAGATAATATTATAATATATATAATAAGTACTAGAGAGAACTATATTAAGATGCTACTATAGGTACTTATTAAACTATATAAAATATATCTCTTTACTAAACTTTCTAAATATAAATTCTATATAGAAGAAATAAGTTTTCTAGGCTATATAATTATTTAGAAAGGAGTAAAAATAAACTTAGTAAGAATCTAAGTTATTACTAAATAGAAGTTACTAGAAATATTTAAAAAACTTTAGGTATTTTTAGGTTTCTATAATTTCTACTATAAATTTATTACTAATTATTTAGGAATAATAATACTACTTATAGTATTCTTTAAGAGAAGAATAGAGAAGAAGGTCTTCTTATAACTAGAAGGTGTAAAATTTATATTCTTAATATTATAGAACGCCTTCTGCTTAGTAATTATTTTCTAGTATTATGACTTTATTAGGGATATTAGGGTAGAAATAGATATATTATAATAAGTGATCTTAGGTATCCTATTATAAAAGGTAGAAAAGTAATAGTAACTAGTTACTTACTACTCTAAGAAGCTTAGTAAAATAGAATAAAAATAGGGAATAAGTTAATAGGAATTACTAGCTATTATTAAGAGTTTTAACTATTAGGAGTATTACTTAATAAGATTCTTAAAGAAATTTATAATTCTAATAGATTATTAAGCTTTAATAAGTATTATTATAATATTAATATAAGACTTTTAGGGAAAGCTTACCTACTAGATTTATAAATTCTTAATATTTAACTTTAATCTAAAATACTAACCTAAAGCTACTAATTTAGTAGATAGACTATCTAAATAATTAAACTATATAAAAAAAGAGGTAGAATACTGCAATATACTACTAACCCTTATAAATAAACTATAACTTACCAAGCTATTATTAGCAAATACCTATTAGAAAGTTACTAAAACTAAAAAAAATTTAGAATTAGTAAAAGTTTTTATTTAAATAATATAGATATAAGAAAAATATTTTAGTATAAAAACTAGACCTAGAGGTAGAAAATACTTAACCTCCTAAAAGTATTACTTTAATAGAAACACTAGAAATATAGCGATAATTATAACTATAGTTACTTATAGTAAAAAGACATATAGGATAATAGAGAATACCTAGTAAGTACTAGTAGGTAAAGAGAACTTATAAGAAGTTAGAATTATTATTCTAATATAATATATCCTATATTTAGTAGTAAGGAGTCTTATAAAAAATAAAATAATATATTCTATAAGGGATTCTAAAGATATTAAATAAGTTATTAAAA
Source organism: Colletotrichum orbiculare MAFF 240422 (assembly GCA_000350065.2). NCBI lineage: Eukaryota > Fungi > Ascomycota > Sordariomycetes > Glomerellales > Glomerellaceae > Colletotrichum > Colletotrichum orbiculare. The sequence continues at coordinate 1,294,027 of AMCV02000008.1, forward strand.
AGCTATAGACTTATAATAAAGATTACTAAATATATATAGAAAAAGTTTAAGGAATAACTAGTAGCTAGAAAGGCTACTTAGTAAATATAGAGGGGATATTTTTCTTTTAAAAAGATTAGTTATACTTAATATAGAATCCTTAAAATATAAAATCATTTACCTATATTATAATGAGAGTAAAGTAAGCTATATAAGTACTAATAAGACTTATAACTTTATAAAATAAAACTTCTATTAGAATAATATAACTATAGATATATAGGATTATATAATATTATATTAGATCTACTAGAAGATTAGAATATTAAAGTATAAACTATATAGCTAGTTATAATTTCTACTTATCCTAATAGGACTACTTTAAGAAATTAGTATAGATTTTATTATAAAACTTCTAAAGAATACTTACTAAAATAGTAATATATATAATACTATCCTAGTTATTATAGATAGGTTTATAAAGTTCGTAATATTTATTCTAATAATAAAAAAGATAATAGCTATAGAACTAGTAGTAATACTTTATAAAAAAATAGAATATTAATTTAATATTCTAGAAAGTATTATTAATAATAAAGATAAACTACTTATAAGCTAATTTTAGGAGGAGTTTATAGTAGAATAACTGATTAAATAATAGTTATTAATAGTATACTACCTATAAATAAATAGTTAAATAGAATGAACATATTAAACATTAAAGTATTACCTTAAAGTATTTACTAGAAATTCGCCTACTATCTAAATAGTATAGTTAAGAAAAACTATATTTATATATAATAATAATAGATATAGTACTACTAGGTACTTGTTAATAGAAAAACTATATAGGTTTTACTTAAGGATAGTTAAATATATAGCGAAAAAAAACTTAATAGTATAAAGCGTTATAAAGTAGGTTACTTATATTAGCTAAATATATCGCTGAATAGCGGAATATTAATAAATAGTAGTTAAAAACTAAATAAAAGTATATAATCTAAGATATCAACTATATATATATAATTAGGGAATAGTTATCAGGCTATTAATAAAAAACTTTAAGTTTAAATATAAGAAGTTAATACTAAAGTATATTAAAGTTTTAATAGTAGAGAGGATAGGAGAATAGGTATATAGGGTATATCTATTAGAGTAATACTACTAGATGTATAATATTTTCCTTATTTCCTTATTTAAACTATAAATAGAATAATAAAAGGATACTAATAGCTAGGCTATCCTCTTTAAACTAGAAGATAATCCTATAAAATAAGAAATAGAAGAAATTATAAAGAAGTAAGGAGATAGAGATAATAAACACTTCCTTATAAAATAGGTTAAGTAGCTTATAGAATATAATATATAGGAGACTATAGCTAACCTAAGTAATATATAGGAAACTATTTAGAAATTTAAAAAATAGATAATCTAATACTATAAGAAGTAGGATAATTAATATAATATTAATACTAAGTACTTAGTAATAATATCTTAAAGAAGGGGGGAGAAATAATTCTATTAACTATTTAAATAGCTTAAATATTATTCTAAAAAGTATATTTTTAAACTAGAAAAAACTAATATATTTTAATAACAACTCAGCTAGTATATATAAATAATACAATCTTTACATCTAAAGCTTAAGTATATTTTTATAAAAGTATTTCTAATTCTTTTTTATAAGTATAGTAGGAATAATAAGTACTATAAGTATAATAAGTACTAAAGGTATAATAACCTATTTAGTAGTAAGAGCTCTCTTAATAACTATAGTCTTCTTTATTAGAGCAGCTTTTTTAAAAGCAGTAGCTTTAGGAGTAGTAAACTTTCTAGTAGCAAACTAATAACTACTAGATATAAAAACTATCAAAATAGATAGAATAATATTAAAATAAGTTTTATACTTCTTAGTAAGGGGTCTTTCTACTTAAATTCTATCTATAACCTCTCTTTTAATACTAAGTAAAATAGTATTATTAGGAATAAGGTAATATTAAAGACTTATTAAATAAATTTTAATAAAAGAAGTATAATTGTTTATAGTAAGTATAGTAATATTATCTTTACTATTAGTATAACGAGGGGGTTATAAAAAGATCTCTAAAACCCTAGATTCTCTACTCTTATTATTATCCTAATTATTACTACTACCTTTACTTTTACTAGCAGTAGATAATAGCGAACTAGGAGTATATATATAGCAAGGTATAGTAATATCAAACCTATAAGGGATAAAATGACTACTAGTAATAACAATAAGATATTTAGGCATATTATACTTAGAGTATTTAGCGAGGTAATAGCGAAAATTATTATCAAATTAAAGTAATCTTAAAACAGCAAGAGCTTTAGTACCTTTAAGTATTAAGGTATAATAAGGCGTATTAAAGAAATAAATAAGTTATTCTTCTAAAGTAATAATAGGGCTATTATTATAAAAATAAGTAGGTTATATAGCAGACAATTAGTAAAACGCCTTTTCTATAGATCCTAGAATACTAAGCTATCTTATTAATTAGTAGTAATAATAAAATAAACATTTAGTAAACTTATAGTAATAAAATACATAATATTTAAATACTAATAGATAGCTAATATCTCCTAAAAGATAAGATATTCTATACTAAACTTCTTCTTCTATATACTTATAAGGGGGTTATAAATAATATCGCCTACATACTACTACTTCGCTAAAACCTTAGTAAAAGTATAGAATAACTTACTTTTATACTTAAGAATTAAAACTTTTTATTTAAATATTTAGCAATAGATAATAGTTTGGTTCTAAGTCGTTTAGGTAATACTATATAATTTAAATAGAACCTAAATAGTAAAAATTAATAAAAATAGTAAATATATAGCAAAAAAACAACTTATATTATAATATTTCTACTTATTCTTTTCGTAAAAGATATACTTTAGCATATAGTTATTAATAATATAGAGTAGCCTTTCTATATTAAAATAAAGTAATAATAGATAACTAAAATAAGGCGAATAATTATTAGGTTCTAGGCGT
>AMCV02000008.1:1348616-1358685 GCA_000350065.2 Colletotrichum orbiculare MAFF 240422
GGGTTTTATTAATATTTAATTTCATTAGACCTTTACTAAAATCTATTAAATAAGTAATATTTATATTATTAATATATTTAATAGTATTACTATTCCTATTAATACTAATTTTAAGTTAATTAGAGTTGAGATAAAAATATATCTTATACTTAAGATAATATACTAATACTTTATTTATACCTATTTACTACAAATTATTAAAGCTTATTACTATATAAATATATAATTTATTTAGGAGGAGATTAATTCTTTCTATTATAAGATATACTACCTTGCTAAGTCTATAGAGATTATTGGCTATTTACTTCTTTCTTACTTATTTAAATAAATAAAGAGATTTATTTCAACTTTATTAAGATTAAGCTATTATTAATGATAAGTAAGAGATGTACCTTTTATTTTCTTAATTACTATAATTATTATTATTAGGTTATTTTACTTAATACTTATTGTTATAATAATATACTTAAAGTTATTAAGAGGTTTATTAATATATTTATTAATATAACTATTTTAACTATAAAATTATAAATTTATAATAATACTCTAGAGCTTAAGAAAGTATTTAGAAATTCCTATTTTATAGGTATTGAGTTTAATCTAACTACTATTAATATATTATTAATAAATAAAATAATTAAATATATTAGCTAGACTATTATTAAAGTAGTCTATATTATACTTATTTATAATAATCTACTTAAGGAGCTTTAAGACTATATACTTAATACTATTATTTAGATTTTCAACTTCTTACTATAGATTAATAAGGGAAAACTTAGTTTTTATAAAATTATAATGAGAAAATTAAACCTAGCTAAGGATTATAAGCTTCTATATATTAAATATATCTATATACTTAGATATATTACTTATATTTATAAAAAAAGAGATAAGTATTTTCTTTATATTACTAAGATAGAAGTATTTATTATAAAAAGCTTTCTTATTAGTTATAACTTTTATATAATTATATCTATTATATTTATATTTCTAATATAAAAAAAGTTCTTTATTATTATAAGATTTATTTTTATAAGAGTTTTAATATGACTATTTTATACCTTCTTTATAATTATATTAAACTTAATAGTATTAATTATAATATTCTATTTAATAAATCTAACCTATAGATCTAATATTCTAATAAGATTTTAAATTAAAATATTACTATTATAGAAGACATCTTATTAAAAGAAAAAGAAGTTATTTTAGAAGTATATTAAACTAACAATATTAATATTATAAAATATATAATTCTACTACTAGAAAACCTACTTCTTCTTATTACTACTATTTATCTAAAACTTATTAATATTATAAGTAATAAGAGAGATAATAATTTTATAGATACTATTTAGAAATAAGAATTAGATTATTTAGATCTTAATATTAATCTACTAATAATAGAGCTAGCTAATATTCCTACTATTTCTACTTCAAATTATCCTTATTATATTATTATAATAAAGCTACTAGGTTATTATTATAAAGCTTATAGGTTTTATCCTTATAATAAGAAGAAGGTTTATCTTACTACTAATACTTATATTAATCTAAATATTTTAATTATTATTATTCTTCTTATTATTATAATACTATTAAAAGTTCTTCTTCTAAATTATTCTATCTTTTATACTATTAAAGAAGTAAAAGAGAGTTCTCTTTAGCTTTCTTACTAAAAGCTTATATATAATACTAAGATTAACTAGATAGTTATTAAAAAGACTTTTTATATTATTAATAAACCTTTTAATATTCAGATCCTTCTAGATATATAGATTTTTAATATTGAAACTAATATTTTAAATATTATTATAAAATTTAAAACTTAATAAATTATTTATAGTAATTATAGAAAAGAATAATTAGTTATCTTAAGAAGTCTATACTACTATAGTAACTACTACTACTATATATTTCTTTTTCATTATTATTATATTCTACTATCTCTTATATAAAATATATAATTTTAATACTATTTTCTTCATTACTCTAGTATTTTAAAATATTTAAACTTATATTTATTAACCTATAGATTATTCTAATAGTATAAATCGAGTTTAGTTATTCTATAAAACTTCTTATAACTTCTATAGAAGCTCCCTTTAGTAGTTCTAGCTTATTACAATTAAAATAAAGAAGATTAGTTTTATACTTATTAAGGGGGAGATTTACCTTTTTATTAATAAGAGTTTTAATACTTTTACCCTTATATATTTTAATAATAATATTATAACTACTTTTATACTTAAAATTATAGAGAAGGTTTATAAAATACTTAAAATTATATACCTTCTTAAAGATCTTAATATTACTACTTAGTTTTTAAGATTTTAGATCTATTATAATACTATAAAGATCTTCTTATTTTAATATAAATATATTAACTCTATTCTATACTATTCTAGTTATTATAAATTTCATACTATTAAGATTCTTCTCCCTATTAATAAGGACTTTCTAATTATATAGTTAAAAGATAAATATCATAATTAATCTTACTAGCTCTATATAAAATAAACTAGCTATTTCAACTAGTTAGCTACTAATATTTAACTAGATATTACTTATACTATAAGTAAACTATACTAAATAAATACTAGCCCCTCTCTTACTTCTTAATATGTTATTCAATACTTCTTTTAATACCTTATTAATATTATTAGTTATAGTATTATATTTAGAAGAATAAATTGTATAATAGATCTAGGCTTTTATACTATAGTAAATACCATTTTCTTAATAATAAACTATTATATATATCTACTAGTAGTTATATTATCTATTTTACTAAATTACTTATTATTTAAAAAGCTAAGAAATAGATAATTATTACTTTAAGTTCTATAGAAGTAGACTTCCTTAACCTTATACTTATTAGTATATTTCTTAAGTAGATTTAACAATATATTAAATAGCTATTAGATTAATAGATTGTTATACTTGTAATCCTCTTTACTAATAATACTAATATTCTAATAAATATAAAAAACTTTCCAAATAAAATATATATATAAATATTAATATTTAGTATAAATAGATTATTTAAGAAGTTAATAATAGTAATATAATTACTCTATACTTTATTAAGAATACTAATATAACTACTAATAGCTTTATTAAAACTCTAAATACTATTAAATATAAAGACTTTATTAGATTATTAGGAATAGTAGATAGCTTAGATTAAAGATTACGTCTAAAAGGATTACTAACAATTTAATTAATTAGTATTTAAAAAAATATCTTAATACTATTAATCCTAAAAGTATTCTACTTTTAAAAACTCTTTAGATTTAGAGGTTTTAGCTAAAAACTATTATTTTAGAAATTTCAGGCTAGTTTTATATATTTTAGTAGTTTTTAGGTTTAGCCTAAAGGGGAGTATTAGAAGGTAGCTTATAGCTACTTAAACTATATTATATAATAGCCTAAGCTATAGCTATAAGGGTGCTCTTTTACTATATAGGTAGTTATAAGACTTTCCCCTCTTTATATATATATATATATTTAGTATTACTTTGAGCCTTATTACTTGTGAGGTTTCATACTTTCTAATATTATATATTATAATATATATTTTATATTAAAAGAAGTAGAAGTACTAATTAAACCTATTTATTGTTACTAATATAGCTTTATTATAATCTTAAATAAACCTTTTAAAAAGTTATATATTAAAGAATAAGAAGTCTTGTTAGTAAAGAAAGTATTATATCTTAAGTATTTTAATATTAAAAATTATAAGTAAATAAGAATCTTTAACCTTAGATTTATTATTAAAGTTAAAAGTATTAATATACTATTATATAAGAAGTCACAATTAGTTATTAAACACTTTAATACTTAGGAGGAGATTAACAATTTCATATAATTATAAGTATTATAATAAGTTGGCTATTACTTCATATTAATACTATTAGTAATATTATAATCTAATATTTCTATAGAAATCTATTTCTATAATATTATTTAGATATATATATATATAAGTAGGAATATAGTTCAATTACTTTATATTAGTAAAATTACTTATTAGTTTATAATAATTATACTTAGAAAGTATTATTGTTATTGTTGTTGAATTATTATATAGCCTTATAAAGTTAGAAATATATTAATATATAATATGTTCTAATTATTATAGAATTAGACTGAAAATATAAATATTATTATATAACTTATACTTTGTAATCTCTAGGTTAATGACTTATATTTTAATATTATATATATATAGATAGATTATATATTTAGCTTCTATTTACGAAAGATTAATAATAAAGAAGAAGAAGAAAAACTCTAATAAGTAGAATTTATAATATAATTAAAATTAATATTTATAAATAATACATCCCTTATATTCAATAGAACTATAATAGCCTTTAAAAATAAGAATAATATAATTCTAATTTAAAACGTTAAAATAAAGAAATTAGACTTATTAAATATATATCTAATAAAATGAAATTAATATATATTAAGTAATTTGTAGAAGAAGTATATATAGTTTCTACATATTAATTAGAAGTATATTGTAACCTTTCTATTATAACTTAATATTAAGACTTCACATAAGAAGAAATTAAAAGACTTAATAAGTATTTGTTTTATTTAGTAGATAAATAATTTAGAATAAAGTTTAATATTTATCTCTATTAATATTAAGAAGATAAAGCTCTAAATCTTTATAAATAAAGTTTTTATTAATAGTATAAATATAATATTTTAATTAAGATTTATCATTATTCTATAAATAGAGGAAGATAATAATAATAATAATAATACCTTTAAACTTAAACGTAATATTATCTACTTTGTTTCTATTGAATTAAAAAGAATTATATGAAATATATTAACTTCTAAGATTCATAATATAACCATAGGAATTAATATAAAATATATAAATCTACTCCTTTTAGATAAATAACTAAATATCTAAAAATAATAATAATACTAATAATAATCTATACTAATTCCTACTCCTTCTATAAATATCTTATTAGATTAAGTATTAGTAAAGAGAAATACCTTATAATTAATATTATAGTATTCTAATAATTATATAAGTAAAGGGAGATCCTTAAGATCTATTAGATTAATAATAAAAATAACTTTATAGATAGTATAACTAAGAGATCTAATAATTAAACCTTTTTATTTAGTTACTTTTACTCTATACGTAGAATAATATCTAAGCTCTTTATTCTATATATAGATTTAATTATATATTTTACCTAATAATAATTTTTATATTATTACTAGCTTATAACTAGTTAAAATAGTAATGAAATTACTTATTATTATAGATAATTATACTTCTAGTTATAATATTGAACCTCATAATAATAGAAAGCTTTAAATAATAATTAGGAAGTACTTTATTAAAACTAAAGCTTAATATATAGAGCTAAAAGTGACTATTAAGGTTATATAGTTAAGTAACTTTTTGAATTTCTTAAAAATAAAAAGTAGAATATTTATAAGAATTAAGTATTCTATAATTTATTAGGTTTCTATATATTTTATAATAGATTTAAAATCTCTTTAAAATCTATATAACTACTTGCAAAAAGAGAGATATAAGATAAGTATAATAATATTTATTTATAATCTATATAGGTAAAACTATTAGTTTATTAAATTGAGTTTTAATAAGATTATTTTAGAAATTGTAATTGATAAATAACTTATAGAGATTGAGGAAATAATTATCTACCTATTTTATAAATTACTATATTAAGTTAAAAGTTTTAAAGACTAAGTATTAATTAGATACTACTTTAATATTAATATATTATTATAATACTAGTTATTAAATATTTTAAAGTATTATAATAATATAATTATAGGGGTTTTAATAGTTATTAAGTTATACTAGAAATATTTATATGTATATAAGTATCTTTTATTTATTACCTATATCTAATTTATATATTAAAATTATTTATTAATAAGAATTAGTTAAGTCTTACTATACTTGTATAGAAATTATAAATTAACTTATATTAATAATAGAGAACTTTTATATTAGTAATATAAAGTTTTATCTTAGGAGTAAATAAAACTTAGTCTAGAAGATATTAAAGTTGTAGATATTAAGGTTATAATAGATATTTAAATAGAATATTTATACTTAGTAGTAATTAAATATCTCGAGATATTTGAATTATATATAGTTATAAAGGCGTAAAAGCGTAAGGTTATTATAAAAGAAGTTATTAGTTATTAATTATCTATAAAATAATTAATATAAATTATATATACTAGTTATTATAATTATAAGTAGTTGAACTTTAGATTAACTAAAAGCTAGTTATAATAATTAGTATAGGGGTAGGAAGGCTAAAGTTATACTTTAGGAAGTAATATATCTACTAATATTTATAGTAGAAAGTAAGCTATTAGTTCTTCTTATGATTGAACTCTTGAGAGGTGTATAATAATAAATAAAGTAATTATATAAATAAGGAGATAGATTATAAAAGCTACTACTAGTAATAAGAAGAAGAAACAAAAGGAAAAAGAAAATATATAAAATAATAAGATAAAAGTAATCGAGAGAGAGAGACATATTATAATAAAAACCTAAAGTATTTATTATAATATTAAATAAGAAGTATATGTTTATAGAGAAATACTATTCATAGTATTTGTATAATTCTTAATATAATAAAAGAGGTTTATATAACTAGAGGCGATTTTTTATTATTTTTATATTTTATACTACTTTTATATTTTAAATTACTTTTATATTATATATTTATTCTAGCGTTTAATATACTTTAGCTATAAAAGAGAGTATTATTAATATTAAGTTAGATATAGTATTAGAATAGCTAAAATTATAATAATAAGTAACTAAGTAGTTAACTTACTTATTTAAACTAATAGGAGTAAAAGGATTATTATATAGATTTATCCCTATAGTATATAGTATTTATATGTATATGATAACCTAGATATAGATATTATAAATAGAAGTAACTAGTTATATACTATTTATATAATTAATTAATTATAATATTTATTAGTTATAATCTAATAGTATTAAACTTATTATAGTAATATTTATAATACTAATTTATACTAATTAGTGATAATACTATTAGTATATTTTAATAGTATTAGTATAAGAGTATAGCTAAAGGTTTTGATTAGGAAAGGTTTGGATATATAGGTAGGGTTTGTATTATTATATAAACTATTATTTAAAAGATCTAAGTTATAATCTTTTAGTTGAAAATTCTTTCTAGTATTTTAGTAGTTATAGCTAGCTAGTTATTAGGTATACTACGTAGTCTTATTAATATATCTTTATAATTATCTTTTTTTTTGAGAGTTTTAGTCTTTAAGGTTGTAATTATATACTTCTTAATATTTATTATAAAGTTTGTATATTATTGCTGACTGTTTGTTATGCTAAATACTTCTTTAATATTTATAATTATTTTGCTATAGTGTTATTATTTATTTAAGTGATTTTTTATAGTCTGAATAATAGAACTGATTTTTATTGTTATTGTTGTTAGCGTCTTATTGTTCTTTCTATTGTTTGTAAATATATTTATTATTATTTTAGTAATATATTAATATTTTTAAATTTTATAGTGTTGTTTTAGTAGGAATAGTTTTTTGATTCTACTATAGTTTTTTATATTATTTTGTTATGTGTTTAGTGAGTATTATCTATTTTTTCTATATATATCTTATTATTTTTTAATTTTTTATTTGTATTATTTTTATTTTTCTAATATCTTTTTATATTATCTTACTAGCTATTCCTAATTTGTTGTTTTTTTTTTTTTATATATTATGTGTTTCTTGATGATGTTTTATATTACTATTATTATTATTATCTTCTAAGTATTTATTTATAATAGTAAAGAAGTTCCTAATAAGAGTTTTTTATTTTTAGAATTTAGTAACTATTTGTTTTATTTTAGCTGTTTGTTATTATTTTATTTTAATGCAGAAAGGCTGCTTTATATTATTAGTAACTATATATTGAAATGTATTTTTTACGAAAAAAATAAGTAGAAATATTGTAGTATAAGTTGTTCCTTTACTATATGTTTGCTATTTTTATTGATTTTTACTATTTAGGTTCTATTTGAGTTGTATAGTACTATTTAGGTGATTTAGAATTAAATTATTATTTATTGCTAAATACTTAAGTAAAAAGTTTTAATTCCTAAGTATAAAGGTAAGTTATTCTATATTTTTATTGAGGTTTTAGTGAAGTAGTGGTATATAGGTAATATTATTTATAATCTTTTTGTAAGTATATAAAAGAAGAAGTTTAATATAGAATATTTTGTTTTTTAGGAGATATTAATTGTTTGTTAGTATTTGAATATTATATATTTTATTATTATAAGTTTGCTAAATGTTTACTTTATTATTATTATTAACTAATAGGATAGTTTGGCATTCTAAGATTTATAGAAGAAGTATTTTACTAATTATTTACTATATAGCCTACTTATTTTTATAATAATGGTTTTGTTATTATTTTAGAAGAGTAGTTTATTTATTTCTTTAATACGTCTTATTATATTTTAGTATTTAAGGGTACTAAAGTTCCTATTATTTTAAGATTGTTTTGATTTAATAATAATTTTTGCTATTATCTTATTGAATGTTTGAAGTATAATATATCTGAATGTCTTGTTGTTATTACTAGTAGTTGCTTTGTTTTTTGTAGGTTTAATATTATTATATTTTGTTATATATGTATTTCTAGTTTGTTATTATCTGTTATTAGTAAAGGTAAAGGTAGTAGTAATAATTAGGATAATGATAAGAGTAGAGAATCTAGGGTTTTAGAGACTTTTTTATAGCTTCTTTATTATATTAATAGTAAAGATAATATTACTATATTTATTATAAGTAATTGTGTTTCTTCTATTAAAATCGACTTAATAAGTTTTTAGTATTATTTTATTCCTAATAATACTATTTTATTTAATATTAAAAGAGAAGTTATAAATAGTATTTAAGTAGAGGGATTTCTTATTAAAAAGTATAAGATTTATTCTAGTATTATTTTATTTACTCTTATAGTTTCTACATTTAATAGTTATTAGTTTGTTATTAGAAAGTCTACTATTTCTAAAATTATTATTTTTAAGAAGGTTGTTTTGATAAAGAAGATTGTGGTTACTAAGAGAGTTTTTATTACTAAGTAGGTTATTATACTTTTGGTATTTATTGTATTTATAGTATTTATTATACTTATGGTACTTATTGTTCTTATTATATTTATAAAAAGAGGTTAGGGATATTTTTATAAGAATACACCTAAGTTTTAGGTATAAAGATTATATTATTTATATATACTAACTAAGTTATTATTAAAGTATATTGGTTTTTTCTAGTTTGGGGATATGTTTTTTAGAATAATATTTAAATTATTTAAATAGTTAATAGAATTATTTTTTTCTTTTTTTTAAGATATTATTACTAAGTCTTTAGTATTAATATTATGCTAATTATTTTATTTTTTATAGTATTAGATTATTTATTTTTTAAATTTCTAAATAGTTTTTTACGTATTATTTAGGTTAGTTATAGTTTCCTATATATTATATTTTATAGGTTATTTAGTTTATTTTATAAGGAAGTATTTATTATTTTTATTTTTTTATTTTTTTATAATTTTTTCTATTTCTTATTTTATAAAGTTATTTTTTAATTTAGAGAGGATAGTTTAGTTATTAGTATTTTTTTACTATTTTGTTTATAGTTTGAATAAGGAGATAGGAAAAATCTTATATATTTAGTAGTATTGTTTTAATAGATATATTTTGTATGCTTATTCTCCTATTTCTTCTGTTATTAAGACTTTAATATATTTTGGTGCTAATTTTTTGTGTTTGAATTTGAAGTTTTTTATTAATAGCTTAATAATTGCTTCTTGATTATATATATATAGTTAATATTTTAAGTTATATGTTTTCACCTAGTTTTTAACTACTATTTACTAATATTCTACTATTTAGCAATATATTTAGCTAATATAAGTAATCTGTTTTATAATGTTTTGTATTATTAGGTCTTGTTTTAC
>AMCV02000008.1:1362033-1381806 GCA_000350065.2 Colletotrichum orbiculare MAFF 240422
TTTATAGTATTCTACTTCTAAGTAGCTATTAGTATCCTATTATACTTATCTTATTTTATAGTTATAGTTTTATACTTAGTCTTATTATATAAGAAGTAAGTTTCTACAATCTATAGTATAATTAATATATATATAGTTTTCTAGTTTAAAATAGGTATAGTATTACCTAACTTACTAGTATCTTACTACTAACTATTTAGTATTAATAGAATTAATTATTTTATTTATCTTACTATTTATAAGGGTAAAAATAATTAGAAAAATTATAGGTTTATATATAGATATTTATATTTCTTATTTTATATTAGTTTACTAGTATAGTATTATTAGAGTTCTTATAGTTTCTTAGTTTTTATTATAATATTTCTAGTTTTTAGGATTAGGATTTTAAGTTTTTCTATTTCTTTTTTTAAATTTAGGTATAGTTAATAGAAGTAGATAAAAGTTTTTCTTTTATTCTATTTAAATTTAGGTATATTTAGGTTTTAATATAGTACTAATTATTTAGTATAATATTATATAAGTAACTAGTATTTTCTTTATTATATTTTTTTGAGTTTCTATCTATATAACTTTTTTTGTATTTCTAAATTGATATGTTGTTAGTAAATAAATATGATAAAATTAGTTTAAATAGGGTTATCTTCTAGGTTAGCTTTATGGTTTTTCTATTCTATTTAGAGTTAAAATGTTAGTTTTATAAGTACTTACTAGATCTATTAGTTAATTATACTACTTAGCTAGATTTAGTAGTTATTTTTAATAGTTATAATTTAGTTATTAATTTGTTTAACTATAAATTCTTCTTCTATTATTTTATAGTTATATAAAAGTAGTTTTTCCTAGTTTTTAAGTAGTCTAAGTATTACTAATTATTTGGTTAGTTATTAGATAAGGGTTATAGTTTGCTTTTTATAGGTTTCTTATTATTTTTATATTTGTTTTTAATATATTGCTATTTAGGATTATATAGTTTTAAGTATTTTGTTTATAATACTTATTAGGTCTGGTTTAAGCAGGAATAGTAGTTATAATAATATTTAGGATTATTTGTTAAATTTAAGTATTAATTATTAAAAACTTAGTAACTACTTAGATTTAAGAGGTATAATAGAAGTTATTCTACTTCTTCTTCTTATATTAAGAAGTGGGTATTTTTTTCCTTAAGATATATCTTATATAAAGTTATCTAATTAGTATTTTTTTTAAATTTTTTTAGCATATTATTAGTAAGAGTTTGTATTAATACTAGGTTTTAATTTGTTTTAAGTAGTATATAAGAAGTATTTCTTTTTAGAGGTATCTTCCCCTAGGGTTACTATTTTATTATTATTATTATTTTATTTATTTAATTCTTAGTGATAGTATAGTATAGTACTAGTAGTTTTACTATATGTTTCTATTAAATTGAATATTAATTATTAAAGTTTATTAAGGTTTGTATTAGGTTTATATCTATAGGGTAGTTATTTTCTATGAAAATAGTTACTATTTAATATTTTTACTTATACTAATTACTTAAAAAATTAAGTAGAAGTAATAGAATTATAAAAGTATAGCTGAAAGTTTTAATTAGGAAAGGTTTAGATATATAGGTAGGGTTTATATTACTATATAGATTATTACTTAAAAGATCTAAGTTGTGATCTTTTAGTTGAAAACTCTTTTTAGTATTTTGGTAGTTGTAGCTAGCTAGTTGCTAGGCGTACTGTGTGGTCTTATTGATATATCCTTATAATTAGCTTTATAGATAAAAGAGAGTAATAAATGACTATAAACTAGCTTTTTCTTTATCTTTTAGTATATTTAAATTAATAGTTATTTTTATAATATTATTACTATTAATAATAATAATAATAATAAGAAGAACTACTTATTATTACTATACTTAATTCTTATAATTATAATATAAATATTAAATTTATTAAGACTATTAATAATTATAAGAACTATAGCTATTTTTATAAAGGCCTAAATAAGATAGTATTATATAAAGGCGACTTTACTACTCTCTCTAGCTTTCTTAAGATAGTTATAATTAAATTTAACTTTAAAATATTACTAATAGATAAAACTATAAATATAACTAGGAAATATAAGATTAAAAGAATATAAACGAATCTGGTATCTAAAAGTAAGCTATTTAGTAATAATTCTAAATACTTTAAATATATATTAGAAGTAGCTTATTAGATATTGAAAAAGAGATATATATATTAGAATTTATTAGAATTATTAGCTAATAGTTAAGAAGGCGTAAAATAGTATTATTTAGTAAGATAACTTAAGGTTAGAGATATTATACTAATTTAAAGACTTAAAGTAATTATAATTATAGTAATTAGTATAAATTAAGTTAGGGTATAAATTCTTGCTGGGTGCTAAATGTTCTCTATATAAAGGAAGAGACTTTTTAATAATTAGAATATTTAAAATAACCTTATTAAAATCTAGTTTGATATAGTAATTGTTTTAGTTATAATAACTATAGTTAAATATTTATATACTTATTCTATAAGTTTTTATATAGGTATTTATTAAGAGCTTAAAGAGATTTTAGCTTTATTATAAAGAACTGTAGAAAAGTAATAGATTATAGAATATTAAGCTTTTTTAAGTATTGTATTCTATTTTATTTTTAAGGGATTTATAAAAGCTCTTAACTTTATAACGTTAGTAGTTATCTTAGTTATCTATATTAAGTTTTAGTTTTAATAAGGTTTTCTTTATATGGATTATTATTATGAAGGCGTCTATTATATAAGGTTAAATATTAGAACTAAGAGTATAATTATCTATAATAATAAGTAATTTTATATTACTTTAATAAGTTATAAGTTAGTATTAATATATAAGTAATTATTAAGTAATATTTAGAATTAAATCTATATATAAGGTGTAGAGCTTAGATATTATTCTTAATATAGAGTAAAAGCTATTAAATATATTATATATAATATAAAGATATAAAGATATAAGTTTGTTATAAAAATAATATTAGTTATTTAGTAATAAAAAGATTAATATAAAGTAGATATACTAGCTATTATAAGTATAAAGAATTAAACTTTAGATTAATTAGACGTTAGTAATAATAATTAATAGGGGGTTAGAAAGCTGAAGTTATATTTTAGGGGATAATATATTTCATAATAGTTGTAATAGAGAGTAAGCTATTAGTCTTTCTTATAATAATCCAAACTAACTAATATATTAATAATATTTATATATATAAAACTATATTTAATATAATTAAATAGATTTTAAAATATCTATATATATATATATTATTATAATATTTTAAAGTATCTAGTTACTAGTACTATAATAATATATTAATCTTAATATCTTATCTTATTAATATTTCATTTTTAATATTACTAGTTTGATATAGTAATTTAAAAGATAGCTAGATAATTATCTTTTGAATATATATAGGTTATTTATTACTTATAATATTTCCTACTTATAATCATTATAATTTAATATTTATATATTTATTTTATAGTTTCCTTATTATATATAGCTATATAAAGTTAGAGAAGATTTTAATTCTAATATAAAGGTTATAGAAGAGTAATAGATTATAGAAAGCCTAATTTTAATATTTTAAGATAGATATTTTATTTTATTCTATTTTAAGAGACTTAAAAAGATTCTTAACTTTATAATATTAATAGTAATTTTTAGCTATATATATTAAGTCTCAACTTTTATGATACTCTCTCTATATTAATATTTCTTATAAAGATTTAATTATTATAAAGTTAATTATTATAACTAGAAGATATAATTATTTATAATAATAAGTAATTCTACTACTATTTTGACTAGTAATAAGCTAGTATTAGTATAGATACTATTATTAAGTAGAATTTATAAGTAAATTTGTATATAAAGTAAAAAGTTTATATAATATTTTAGATATAAAGTAAAAGTAATTAAATAATTATTATTATATTATATAGTAAATTATAAGGTAATAGCTAAAGGTTTAGTAAGGGAAGGTATAATAGTAAAAAGTAGGTTTATATAGGTTGTAAGATTTCAACTTAGTAGGCTAACTAGTAGTAGTTATAAGAGGACCTTTATCTTATAGTAGCTTTAGGCTACTATATCATATAGTATATAATTTAATCCTAGCTATCCTAGCTTTCTATATAATTTATAAGGTATATCTTTATAAGTATTTCCCCTTTTAGAAGTCTTAGGTTTTAAAGCTTATAAATACTATATAGTTATTTTTAGAAATAGTTTTACTAGCTACTTGCTAATTACTTAGTAGTTACGAAATAGAAGGGTTCTTCTTATATATATATTAATAGATAAGGTTTATCCTATATATATATATATATATATTAATATGTAAAGCTTTTATAATTATATTAAGTTAATAAAGCTTTCTATAGGTTTATTAACTTATAAGGTTTCTTATTTATTAGTAAGGTTTTAGTATATTAACTAGTAAGGTTAGTATATTAATTAGAAATCTTTAGAGTAGAAATTAAGGTGTCCAACTCTTTCTTATATATAAGGCTTCTTATAGGATATTTTAATACTAATTAGGTATTTAAAGCTTCTTATAGTTAATTAGACTACTGAGGTACTAGTATATATTTACTAGTTACTTATCTTTTAAAGTATTCTTATTATATATTACTATTTTCTTAGCTATAGTCTCTATATAACTTCTAAAGTCTTTTATTATAATGTTTTAATAGTAAAATTATTATAGTAAGTTTATAAAATAGCTTTATGTTTAGTAAAATATATAGGCCTTATTATAATAATAAGTAGCTATAATATAGCCCAACCTATTATATATCTTATATAAGAATTCGAAGTATAGTTACTTTATAGCTTTTTCTAAAGTATTAGTTTACTTATAGTAGTTGAATATTAAGCTCTTAGTAGTAGTATTGTAACTAGTAGCTCTCTTAATACTAAGTATACCTCTTTCCTTAAGACTATTAAAAACCTTTTTGGAAAACTATAATATCTCCTAGAGGTATTTAGCTACTAGAACTATAGCTTTAAATATTTAATTATTAAACTTCTAATATTACAAATATTATTATAATCTAAGTTTAAGATAATAGAAAAAAGTATAAGTATAGAGTTTTAAAATTTCTATAGGGAGATTTAAAGTTTTATAAATTACTAACTATTTAATATAGAATTTGAGTAATAATTAGCCTATATATTAAAGTATATAAAGTATACTATATAAATATGGTTTTTATAAAGTAGGATTAGTTAATAAGTAGTAAGTAAATATTATATAATAAGCTTCTATAAAGCTTAGTAATAATATATAGTAGTAGTTATACTAGTAGGTTTATAAACTATATAATAATTATTTTATTATAACTTATTAAATCTTATATATATTAGAAACTTATAACTATAGAGTATAACTATCTGAAATTACGATTAGCTAATCTTCAATTTTATATAAGATAGTAACCTTATAAAGTAGACTATAAAGATAACTCTGAAGTTTTAAGTAGTTTTTATAATTAAAGGTTTTAGGAATTAATAGTATTAAGTTTATTATAAGTTTACTATTAGTAAACTATATTAATATAATTTCTATAAAGGATAACTACTATTTGAAAAAGTATATAAGTACTACTATAATAATATTATTTTATTTAGTAGTTATAAATATTATAGTATATACTACTATATTATTTAACTTACTAGTAGCTACTTAGGATTTAGATAGTAAAGATATTACTATATATTTACTTATAGTTAGTATTACTATAAATATAATATCTTTAAGTATAGTTATTTTTAATATAACTAAAGATACTACATATTTAGATATTCTATATTTAGTAGTTATTTATTATGGAGCTATTATTAAAATCCTAGCCATATTTTTCTAAGATATAGAAGTTGAAGAATTATAAAATAATAGCTAAAGATTTAATAAGAGAAAGTATAATAATAAAAAGTAGGTTTCTATAAGTTATAAGATTTTAACTTAATAAGTCAATTAGTAGTAGCTATAAGAAAGCTTTTATTTTATGATAGTTTCAAGTTATTATATTCTATAATATATAATCCGATTCTAACTATCTCAGCTTTCTATATAAATTATAAGGTATATTATTATAGTAATAATACTATATAAGAATTTTGATATATAATATAGCAATTACTTACTAAATACTTTATAATTTAACTATAATTAATATAAGATATGTAGTATTTATTACTCATTGAAAATTTATAAATATATTTCTATATATATAATAAAATATACATTTTATGAGTTTTTTTAACATAATATAAGTAATAACTATATATCTTTGAAATTATAAGTCTTATATTTATTATTAGAATCTAAGCTATTATACTTCTATTTCTATAATTTAATGCTATTTTATAAAAACTTCTAATATAAGGTTTCTGTACGAAATCCTTAGGATTTCCTATAGAATACCTTGGAATCTATTAGGAATAATATACTTAAGAGGTAGAGTTTATACTAATTAAAACTTAGGCGCTAATACTATTTCTATAAACCTCACTTTATTTAAACTACTTAAAATAAAGCTTTATGTAATATATATAGCTATATTTAGTTATATAGAATACATACTAGATTTTTACCCCCTAATTATATATAATTTTCAAAAGTCTTATAATACTAAAGAGCTATTAGGTTAAAAGTATATATTATACTAATTAAATATATTTTAAATATTAAGATATCCATTAAAATACCTTTTTTAGTATTTAAAAAAGCTAGTTAGTAGTATATTTGATATAATACTTTTAAAGTAGAAACTAAGTCTTATAACTTATAAAGTTATTTTATTTTTAAAATAACTACTTATTAAAACTTCTTTTTATAATTTCTTTAAGAGTAATTTTTTATAACATTTTAAAAACTAAGTAGTATTAGTAAACTTCTAAAATATCTAAATTAAGTATTCTTAAGAGTTTTATTCTTATAAAGATAGATTATAAAGAAGATTAATAACTCCTAGTAAATATTATTCAAGAAGTTTATATAAAAATATTATAAGCTTTATAGACAAAAGTCTAAAAGTTTATATAGTTTTCTATAGTTTCTATATCTTAAAAATAAAGAAATACTAATATAAATAATTAATTTAAATTTATATAATAGTTCAGATTTTTAAATATATAAATAAGGTATTTGAATATTAATATTATTATATAGAAATAGATATAGTAATTATAAGGATATACCTTATAGTTTATATAGAGAGCTAGGATAGCTAGGATTAGATTATATATTATATAATATAATAGTCTAAAGTTACTATAAGATAAAAGCCTTTTTATAGCTATTACTAATTAGCTTACTAAGTTGAAGTCTTATAACGTATAGAGACTTATCTTTTACTATTATACTTTTTCTTATTATAAATCCTTATAATTTTTTAATTTCTACTTCCTAGAGGGATAAGCCTGGGATTTTAGTAATAGCTTTATAATAAATAGTTACTAAATACTTAGTATCTATATTAAAGATAATATCTAAATATATAGTATCTAAATATATAGTATCTATAGTAATATCTATAGCTATATCTAAATATATAGTATTTATAGTTATATTGAAAACAATTACACCTAAAGAAGAAACCTTAGAAGCTACTAGTAAATATATAGTAATAGCTTTATTATTAGGATTAACCCCTATAGTTACTACTAAATTAAGTAATATAATAGTTTATATTATAATATTAATAGCTATAGAGTAAAGTAATATTATTATAGTAATATTTTTTTTTAAGTAATAGTCTTCTTTTATAGAAGTTATTTGTAGTTATATTAAAGGTCTCTGATCTATTTAAAGTCATATGCCTCTCTGGGACCCTTTAAAGGTAGTTGTATCTAGTTATTAGCTCTTACCTTATTTACCCTATAGATACTACTAGTTCTAAAGAACTATTTAAATAGAAGAAACTTTAGATAGTAAATATAGTTAGTTAATATAATTACTAATAAATAGGGAAAGTATAGGCCTATCTATTGTAGTTACTTCTTTAAAGGATTATAATTATATAATATTAATACTAGCTAGCTAGTAGTACTTATTACTAGCTATTAATAGTCGCTAGCTATAAATAACTACTAGTAAGAACTAATAACTAGTAGTAGTTACTATATATAGTTTATATAACTAGTAGGAACGCTAGTTGTAGTTACCTACTACAGGATTCGAACCTACTATTCTTGCTATAATAGTAAGAGCTAGCTAGATATTAAACCACTACGTCAAGTGGGATTATAGAAGTTATATTAATATAACTATTTAATATTAAAGTATTAGTAATTCTATTACTATTGATTCTAGAAACTTCTAACTATAAGGATTACTCTAAACCTCTTAGTTATTTTTATAGTTTTTTTTATAAAAATACTATCCTATATAAAATTAAAAATTAGCTAATAGTAATCTAAGATAATTATATTCTATAACTATAAACTTCTAAAATATCTATGATTTAGTAAGTTATAATAAAGTTACTATATAACTTATAGACCTAGTAGTATAATTACTACTATATATTATTACTAAATTCTATATAAGCTGATTTTAAGGTATTTATTTATTACTTATTAATTAACTCTACCCTATAAGAATTATATCTATATAATATATTTTATATATTTCAATATAAGGATTAGTCCTTATTGAAGTTTTATATTAAATACTTAGTAATTTATTAGGCTTTAAGTACCTCTATAGAAATATTAAGACTTTATATTTTTACTTTCTTCTATTACCTTAAGGTTAAGTTATAATAATATTTATAATACTAGAAGTTTAATAATTAAATACTTAAAGTAGTAGCTCGAGTAGCTTAATACTTATAAGAGATATTATAGTTTTCTAAAGAAGGCTTTAGTAGTATTAGGAGTATTATTACTAAGAAGTTAGTACCTAAGTATTATAGAGAGATTAATATTCTAGAAAGCTTTTTAGTAAAAAGGTTACGCCTTAAGGATTACTTTTTATATGAGATATCTAGTAAGTTAGACTATATTATAGCTATTTATTTTCATAATAAGTTTTATATATTTTACTAGAAATCAAGCTATCTTATAGTAATTTATTATAATTACCTTATTACTAAGAGTTCTATAGTAAGAAACTCTAGAAGCTATATAGAAATTATAACTAGCTAGATAGTAATATATAGTAAAAATACCTATAAAAGTAACTAGCTAGTAAATATATACTAATACTTTAGTAGCCTAATTAGCTATAAGAAGCCTTATATACCTAATTAGTAATAAGATATTTTATAGGAAACCTCGTATTTAGTAGGAAAAGGTTAGACGTTTTAGTATAGCCTAAAGGTTACTAGTTAATATACTAAAGCCTTATCAATAAGTAGGAGACCTTATAGATTAATAAACCTACGGGAAGTCTTATTAACTTAATATAGTAGTTAAAGCCTTATATATTAATATATATATAAGAAGAACCTTATATATTAATATATATATATATAAAGAGCCTTATATATTAATATATAAATAGGATAAGCCTTATATATTAATATACGTATAGGAAGAAGTCTTTACTTTATAACTATTATTTTATTATTTCGACTATTAATTCAACTACTAAATGATTAGTAACTAGCTAGTAAAGCTATTTTCAAAAAATAGCTATATAATATTTATAAGCCTTAAGGCTTAAGACTTATAAAGAAGGGGATAGTAGTAAAAATATATTTTATAATTTATATAGAAAGCTAGGATAACTAGGATTAGATTATATATTATATAATATAATAGCCTAAAGCTACTATAAGATAAAAACCTTCTTATAGCTCTTACTAGTTAGCTTATTAAGTTGAAGTCTTATAACTTATAGAGACCTATTTTTTATTATTATACCTTCCCTTACTATAAGTTCTTATAGTAATATAAATTACTAATTTCTAAAATTACTTTAGTATTATAAATGATTTATATATCTAAAATATAGTTTTAATATATTATAAGATACTTTAATCTCTTAGACTTAAGTATTTTACTGTAAAATAATAATTAAAATATAATTTTAGAAATAGTAAGATACTATATCTAAAGTTTTAATAGTAAATTATATTCCCTCTATTATTAGAATATTATAATTACTTTTACTCTATATTCAGAATAATATATAAGCTCTACACCCTATATATATATTTAATTATATAATTTACCTAATAATAGTATTTATATTAATACTAGCTTACAACTAACTAAAATAGTAATAAAATTACTTATTATTCTAGATAATTATATCCCTAGTTTTAATATTTAATACTATAGTAATAAAACACCTTAAAGTAATAATTAAGGAGAGCCTTATTAAAACTAAGGCTTGATATATGTAGCTAAAAATAATTATTAAGATTATAAGGTTAAAATCTTTTATAAACTTCTTAGAAATTTAATAAAATAGAATACTAAGAGTTAGATTTTCTATAATTTATTACTCTTCTATAAATTTTATAATAAAACTAAAATCTTCTTTAAATCTATATAACTACTTATAAAACGATAACTATAAGATAAATATCAAGATATCTAATTATAATTATTATAATTAAAACTATTAATATATTATATTAGGTTTTAATATAATTATTCTAAATATTATAATTAATAAGTAGCTTAAAGATATTTAAAAGAAAATCGTCTAGTTATCTTATAAGCTACTATATTAAACTAATAATATTAGAGACTAAGTATTAATTAGATAATATTTTAATATTAATGTTTTATAATAATACTAATTATTAGATATTTTAAAAAATCATAGTAATATAATTATAAGGGTTTTAAAAGCTATCTAATTATATTATAAGTAATTATATTTATATAAATATTATTTATATATTAGTTATACTTAATATATCGGGAGGGGCCGATGGCTTACTCTCTATTATGACTATTAGTAGATATATTACCCCCTAAAGTATAACTTTAACCTTCCTACCCCCTAGCTAACTACTATAGCTAGTTCCTAGTTAATCTAGAGCTAAATTTCTTATAGTTATAATAGCTAGTATACCTATCTTATATCAACTTTTTCTTAGATAATAAATAACTAACAACTTCTTCTATAATAACCTCACGCTTTTATATCTTTATAGCTATATATAATTTAAATATCTCGAGATATTTAATTATTATTAACTATAGATATTCTATTTAAATATTTATTATAACCTTAATATCTACAACTCTAATATCCTTATTATACATTAAACTCTACTTACCCCTAAGATAAAACTTTATACTACTAATATAAAAATTCTCTACTATTAATATAAGCTAACTTACAATTTCTATATAAAAGTAGTAGGACTTAGCTTGTTCTTATTAGTAAATAATTTTAACATATCAAATATAGCTAATATATAAATAATATTTATATAAATATAAATACTCCTAATACAACTTAATAGTTTTCAAAACCTCTATAATTATATATTTATAATATTCTAAAGTATCTAGTAATTAATATTATAATAGTATATTAATATTAAAGTATTATCTAATTAATACTTAGTTTCTAAATTTTTTAACTTAGTATAGTAGTTTATAAGATAACTAGATAATTATGTTTTAAATATTTATAAACTATCTATTAATTATAGCTTTGGAAAAGAATTTTATTAAGGTTTAATCTAATAAACTAATAGCTTTAGTTATAAGGATTATAAGTAAATATTACTATACTTATCTTATACTTCTCTTCTTATAGGTAGCTATATAGATTTCAAAAGGATTTTAAATCTATTATAAAAAATATAGAAGAATAATAAGTTATAGAATACCTAGTTCTTAGCGTTTTATCTTATCCTATTTTTAAAAGGTTTAAAAAGGTTCTTAACCCTACAACCTTAGTAGTTACTTTTAACTATATATATTAAGTCTTAGTTTTAATAAAGTTCTCCCTAATTATTACTATAAGGCTTTCTACTATTATAAGGTTAAATATTAGAACTAGAGGTATAATTATCTATAATAATAAGTAATTTTATTACTATTGTAACTAGTTATAAGTTAGTATTAGTATAAATACTATTATTAGGTAGAATTTATAGTTAAATCTATATACAGGGTGAAGAACTTAGATATTATTCTA
The DNA here is from genome assembly GCA_000350065.2 of Colletotrichum orbiculare MAFF 240422. Lineage (NCBI taxonomy): Eukaryota > Fungi > Ascomycota > Sordariomycetes > Glomerellales > Glomerellaceae > Colletotrichum > Colletotrichum orbiculare. The sequence goes on from AMCV02000008.1 coordinate 1,374,179, forward strand.
AGTATAGAGTAAAAGTAACTAAATACTGAATATATTAAAATTATTCATTAATAAGATTAAACTAAGTCTTACTTTATTTATATAGAAATCATAAATCAACTTATATTAATAATAGAGAACTATTATATTAGTAGTATAAAGTCTTACCTTAAGGGTAAGTAGGGCTTAGTTTATAATAAGGATATTAAGATTATAGATATTAATATTACAATAAATATTTAAGTAGAATACCTATAGTTAGTAATTTGGTTACTTTTACTCTATATTTAGAAAAGTATCTAAACTCTTCACCCTATATATAGATTTAACTATAAATTTTACCTAATAATAGTATTCATACTAATACTAGCTTACAACTAGTAAAAATAGTAATAGAATTACCTATTATTATAGATAATTATACCCCTAGTTTTAATATTTAACTCTATAGTAGTAAAAGACTTTATAATAACAATTAGGGAGAATTTTATTAGAACTAAGGTTTAATATATATAGCTAAAAGTAACTACTAAACTTATAAAGTTGAAAACCTTTTTAAACTTCTTAAAATAGAGTAAAATAGAATATTAAGAGCTAGGTATTCTATACCTTATTATTCTTCTATATCTTTTATAATAGAACTAAAATCTCTTTGAAATCTATATAGCTATTTATAAAAAGAAAACTATACGATAAGTATAGAGAGATCTAATTATAACTATTATACCTAAAACCATTCGTATATTAAATTAAACTTTAATAAAATTATTCTAAATATTATAATTAATAAGTAACTTATAAATATTTCAAAGAAAATTATCTAACTATTCTATAAACTACTATATTAAGCTAAAAGTTTCAGAAACTAAGTATTAATTAGATAATACCTTAATACTAATACCTTATTATAATACTAGTTATTAGATATTTTAGAATATTATACTAATATAATTATAAGGGTTTTAAAAGTTATTTAATTATATTAAAAATATCTATATTTATATAAGTATTATTTATATATTAGTTATATTTAATATCTTAAGATTCTTTATTAATAAGAATAGGCTAAATCTTATTATACTTATATAGAAATAATAAGTTAGTTTATATTAGTAGTAGAAAACTTTTATATTAGTAGTATAAAATCTTATCTTAAGAATAAGTAGGACTTAGTCTAGAGGATATCAAGATTATAGATATTAAGGTTATAATAAATATTTAAATAGAATACTTATAATTAGTAGTAATTAAATATCTTAAGATATTTAAATTATATATAATTATAAAAGTATGAAGGTATAAAGATATAAGGGTATAAAGTTATTATAGAAAGAATTATTAGTTACTTATTATTAAAGAAATTAATATAAAGTAGGTATACTAGTTATAGTTATAAAGGGTTTAGCTTTAGATTCACTAGACGCTAGTTATAATAGTTAGTAAGGAGGTAGAAGAGTTAAAATTGTATTTTAAGAGGTAATATATCTACTAATAGTCATAGTAGAAAGCGAATTATTAGCCCTTCTTGCCTATAGTTAGTAATAATTAAATATCTTAAGATATTTAAATTATATATTAATAGTTTCCCGCTTGACATAGTAGTTTAATATCTAGCTAGCTTTTACTATTTTATAGTAAGAATAATAAGTTTGAATCTTATAATAAGTAATTATAACTAGTATTCCTACTAGTTATATAAACTAAGTATAATAACTACTACTAACTAGTAGTTCTTACTAATAATTATTAATAGTTAGTAACTATTAATAACTAATAATAAGTATTACTAACTAACTAGTATTAATATTATATAACTAATTATAATTACCTAAAAGGTAATTATAATAGATATAAATATATATATACTTTCTATTTATTAGCTATTATATCAATTAATTATATTATTACTACTCAAAGTTTCTTCTATTTAAATAGTTCCTCAATACTAATAATATCTAGAGGGTAAATAAGATAAAAGCTAACTACTAAGTATAACTTCTTTTAAAAAGTTCCTAAGATGTATATAACTTTAAATAGATTAAAAAGCTTCAATATAACTAATTATATATTAATAATTATAAAGATATAAAAGTATAAAGTTACTATAGAAAGAGTTATTAATTATTTATTATTAATAAGGTTAATATAAGGCAAGTATACTAACTACTATAACTATAAGGAGTTTAGCTTTAGATTAATTAAATACTAACTATAAGAATTAGTAAGAAGTAAGAAGGTTAAAATAATACTTTAAGAAGTAGTATATCTACTAATAGTTATAATAGAAAGTAAGCTATTAGTTTTTCCTATTTAAGATTACTTTAATATTATAATTTTATAATTTTATCTACTTTTTTATTAATTAATTTCTATATATAAATATAAGGATATATTAATAAGACTATATAGTATACCTAGCAACTAGCTAACTATAGCTACTAAAGTATTAGAAAGAGTATTTAGCTAAAGGATTACAACTTAGATCCTTTAAATAATAATCTATATAGTAATATAAACCTTATTTATATATCTAAACCTTTCCTAATTAAAACCTTTAGCTATATTCTTATAATTCTATTACTTCTACTTAATTTTTTAAGTAATTAATATAAGTAAAAATATCGAATAGTAATTATTTTTATAGAGAATAGCTACCCTATAGGTATAAACCTAATATAAGTCTCAGTAAACTCTAATAATTAATACTTAACTTAATAGAAATATATAATAAGACTACTAATACTATACTATACTATTACTAGGAATTAGATAAGTAAAATAATAATAATAATAAGATAGTAACTCTAGGGGAAGATACCTTTAAAGAGAAATACTTTTTATATACTACTTAAAATAAGTTAGAACCTAGTATTAATATAAATTCTTACTAATAGTATACTAAAGAAATTAAAAAAAGATACTAATTAGACAACCTTATATAAAATATATCTTAAAAAAAGAAATATACCTTTCTTAATATAAGAAGAAGAAATAGAATAACTTCTATTATACTTCTTAAATCTTAATAGTTACTAAGTCTTTAGTAACTAATACTTAGATTTAATAAATAATCCTAAGTATTATTATAGCTATTATTCCTACCTAAACTAAACCTAGTAAGTATTATAAATAAGATACTTAAAACTATATAGTTTTAAATAGTAATATACTAAGAATAAATATAGAAGTAGTAAGAAGTTTATAAAGAATAGACTATAGCTTTTATCTAATAGCTAGCTAAGTAATTAGTAATATCTAAACTACTTAAAAGCTAGGAAAAACTACCTTTATATAACTATAGAATAATAAGGGAAGAATTTATAATTAAATAAATTAATAATTAAATTGTAGCTATTAAGGATAGCTACTAAATCTAACTAGATAGTATAATTAACTAGTAGATCTAATAAGTACTTATAAAATTAATATTCTAACTCTAGATAGAATAGAGAAATTATAAGGCTAGCCTAGAAGATAATTCTATTTAAGCTAATTTTATTATATTTATTTACTAATAATATATCAACCTAGAAATATAAGAAAAGTTATATAAGTAGAAACTTAAAGAAATATAATAGAGAGAATACTAATTACCTATATAGTATTATACTAAATAGTTAGTATTATATTAAAACCTAAATACACCTAGATTTAAATAAAATAAGAAAGAAGTTTTTATTTACTTCTACTAATTATATTTAAATTTAAAAAAAGAAATAGAGAAACTTAAAATCCTAATTCTAAAAGCTAGAGATATTATAATAAAAGCTAAAAGACTATAGGAACTCTAATAATACTATATTAATAAATTAATATAAAATAGAAGATATAAGTATTTATATATAGGTTTATAGTTTTTCTAACTATTCCTATTCTTATAAATAGTAGGATAAATAGAACTATTAATTCTATTAATACTAAATAGTTAGTAGTAGGATACTAGTAGGTTAAATAATACTATACCTACCCTAAGCTAGAGAACTATATATATATTAGTTATACTATAGATTATAAAAACTTACTTCTTATATAGTAAGACTAAGTATAAAGCTATAAACTATAGGAGTAAAATAGGTATAAATAGAATACTAATAGCTACCTAGAAGTAGAATACTATAGGGTTTTATATTTTAGTATAAACTATTAATACTAACCCCTATATTAAAGAAATCTAAAGAAATAAGTAGGCGTAGAAATAGAACTAATAATCCCCATACTAACTAAAGAATTAGTCCCTATAAAGAAGATAGTTAAAAGCTTAACAATTATTCTCTAAAATACTAAAGAGAAAGAAGTAATAGTAGATATAAACTTATACTTATAAGTAGACTTTATTAATAAGTAGCTAGTTATATTACTAAAACTAGTTCTAGCTAAAGTAACTATACTTATTTTAAAAAGATTTAATAGTTTAATATTAAAACTAGAGAAGTTATATTAGTTAATATTCTTCCTTATAGATTTAAATAGTTACCTATAGAAGTTATACTAACTATTTACTAATACTTACTAATTAGAAAGATATATAGACTTCTTATTAGAATAGTATTTTATAGGCTAGGAAAGTATTATAATAGATATCTAGATAAATACCTAGTACTATAAATATATATTTATTACTAAACTAGAGGTATTTATATAAGAAATTATTAAGAATAATAAAACTACCTATATACTATATATTAATAAAACAGGAGAAGATTTTAAAGCTTATATAGAAATACTTAGGGAAGGAGATAAAGTTATTATAACTATAAATATCTTTAAAGAACTTATAAATAAGCAGGAAGTATTTAATAAACTTATAGTAAAATCTATCCTAGTCCTTAAGGATACTAAGTATATTATTAAACTAGAACTAAATAAGAAACCACCTTATAAGCCTATATATCTACTAAATAAGTAGTAACTAGAAGAATTAAAAATATATATTACTAAGAACTTAGTGAATAGATATATATAACTATTTATAAGTAAAATAGGTATATTAATCTTTTTTATCTTAAAGAAAAATAACTCTTTATATTTCTATATTAACTATAAAAACCATAATAAAATTATAATTAAAAACTATTACCTACTACTACTAATTAGTAAGTTTCTAGATAGACTCTAAAGAGTAATATAAATTTTAAAAATTAACTTTAAAAATACTTATTACTATATTAAAATTAAACTAGAAAATTATTAGAAGATAGTATTTAGGATATAATATAATTACTATAAATATATAGTAATACTATTTAGTCTTACTAATATACTAGCAACCTTCTAAATATATATTAATTATATACTTATTAACTTAATTAATATATACTATATAGTATATATAGATGACGTTATAATATATATAATAAGTATTAGAGAAGATTATACTAAAATATTACTATAAGTACTTATTAAGCTATATAAAATATATCTTTTTACTAAGCTTTCTAAGTATAAATTCTATATAGAAGAAATAAGTTTTCTAAATTATATAATTATTTAGAAAGGAGTTAAAATAAACCTAATAAGAGTCTAAACTATTACTAAGTAGAAGCTACTAGAAATATTTAAAGAACTTTAGGTATTCTTAGGTTTCTATAACTTCTACTATAAATTTATTACTAATTACTTAAGAGTAATAATACTACTTATAGTATTCTTTAAGGGAAGAATTAAAAAGAAAGTCTTTTTATAACTAGAAGGTGTAAAATCTATATTCTTAATACTATAAGATACTTTCTATTTAATAATTATTCTCTAGTATTAAGATTTTATTAGGAATATTAAAGTAGAAATAGATATATTATAATAAGTAATCTTAGGTATCTTATTATAAAAAGTAGAAGGCTAATAATAACTAGTTATTTATTATTCTAAAAAACTTAGTAAAATAGAATAGAAGTAGGAAATAAGTTAATAAGAACTATTAATTATTATTAAAAGCTTTAACTATTAGAAGTATTACCTAATAGGACTCTTAAAAAGATTTATAGTCCTAATAGACTATTAGGCCCTAATAAGTATTATTATAACACTAATATAAGACTTTTAAGGAAAGCTTACCTACTAGATTTATAAGTTTTTAGTATTTAATTTTAATCTAAAATACTAGTTTAAAACTATTAATCTAATAGATAGACTATTTAAATAGCTAGACTATATAAAAGGGGAAATAGAATACTATAATATACTACTAATTCTTATAAATAAATTACAACTTACTAAACTATTATTAATAGATACCTATTAGAAAGTTACTAAAACTAAAAAAAGCTTAAAATTAATAAAAACTTTTATCTAGATAATATAGATATAAGAAGGGTATTTTAGTATAAAAGCTAGACTTAGAAGCAGAAAATATTCAACCTCCTAAAAATACTATTCTATTAAGAATTCTAAAAGTATAATAATAATTATAGCTATAGTTACCTATAGTAAAGAAATATATAAGATAATAGAGAATACCTAGTAAGTACTAATAGGTAAAAAGAACTTATCAAAAACTAGGGTTATTATTCTAATATAATATATTCTATATTTAGTAGTAAGAAATCTTATAAAAAATAAAATAGTATATTCTATAAGGAACTCTAAAGATATTAAATAAATTATCAAAAAACTATAGATTTATAATAAAAACTACTAGATATATATAGAGAAGGCTTAAAGAATAACTAGTAATTAGAAGAACTACTTAGTAAATATAGAAGGAATATTCTTCTTCTAAAGAAGACTAATTATACTTAATATAGAGTTTCTAAAATATAAAATTATTTACCTATATTATAATAAAAATAGAGTAAGCTATATAAGTATTAATAAAACTTATAACTTTATAAAATAGAACTTCTATTAAACTAATATAACTATAGATATATAAAACTATATAATATGATATTAAATCTACTAGAAGATTAAGATATTAAAATATAAGTTATATAGCTAATTGTAATTTCTATTTATCCTAGTAAGACTATTTTAAGAAATTAGTATAAATTTTATTATAAAACTTTTAAAGAGTACTTACTAAGATAATAATATATATAATACTATCCTAATTATTATAAATAGATTTATAAAATTCATAATATTTATTCTAATAATAAAAAGGATAATAGCTATAAACCTAGTAGTAATACTTTATAAAGAAGTAGAATATCAATTTAGTATTCTAGAAAGTATTATTAGTAATAGGGATTAACTCCTTATAAGTTAATTTTAAAAGGAATTTATAGTAAAATAACTAATTAAGTAATAATTATTAATAGTATACTACTTATAAATAGATAGTTAAATAGAATAAATATATTAAATATTAAAGTATTACCTTAAAGTATTTACTAGTAATTTACCTACTATCTAAATAGTATAATTAAGAGAAGCTATATTTATATATAATAATAGTAGATATAATACTACTAAGTACTTACTAATAGAAGAATTATATAAATTCTACCTAAAAATAGTTAAATATATAGCGAAAAAAACCTAATAGTATAAAATATTATAAAGTAGGTTATTTATATTAGTTAAATATATTACTAAATAGTAGAATATTAGTAAATAGTAGTTAAAAGCTAGGTAAAAATATATAACTCGAGATATTAACTATATATATATAATTAGGAAGTAGTTATTAAGCTATTAATAAAAAACTTCAG
>AMCV02000008.1:1384346-1396368 GCA_000350065.2 Colletotrichum orbiculare MAFF 240422
AAATAAAAAATCAAAAGATAACAAGATATATATAGAAGAAGTAGACGATATTTACTAAATATATAATAAAATAATATAAAGGATTATAACAGAATTAAAAAACTATTCCTACTAGAATAATACTATAAAGTTCAAAAGTATCAATATATCACTAAGATAATAACAAATATATTTATAAATAATAGAAAGAGTAATAAGAAGTTAATAATAATAATAATAAAAATTAGTTCTATTATTTAGATTACAAAAAATTACTTAAATAAATAATAGTATTATAATAGAATAATTATAAATATTAAAAAAGTATTTAGTATAATAAATAGTTAGTAATAATATACAGGTTTTATAATAGATATTAAAAAATATATAATTATAGCTTTAGGGACTAAGGTTTTTAAAAGGGGGGATAATTATAAAGATATATTAATAGAACTATATAGTATACTTAGTAATTAACTAGCTATAACTACTAAAGCATTAGAAAGAATTTTTAACTAAAGGATTACAACTTAGATCTTTTAAATAATAATCTATATAGTAATATAGACTCTACTTATACATCTAAACCTTTCCTAATCAAAGCCTTTAGCCATACTCTTATAATAAAACTATATATTTATAACTTATAATTATTTAAACTTTATATTTCTAGATAATATTATTTCTATTATTATAGAAGTAATATGATATTTCTCTAAGACTTTTTTATATAAGAAGATTAATTATAATATTATAAGAAGAACTAATAGCTTGCTTTCTATTATAACTATTAGTAGATATATTACCTCCTAAAATATAACTTTAGCCTTCTTTACTTCCTACTAACTACTATAATTAGTTTTAAATTAATTTAAAATTAAACTCCTTATAGCTATAATTAGTATACCTATTTAATATTAACCTTTTTAATAATTAATAACTAATAACTCTTTTTATAATAATTTTATATTCTTATATTTCTATATTTTTATAGCTATTAATATATAATTTAAATATCTCGAGATATTCAATTACTACTAACTATAAATACTCTATTCAAATACTTATTATAATATTAATATCTATAACTTTAATCTCTTCTAGACTAAGCCTTACTTATTCTTAAAATAAGACTTTATAATATTAATATAAAAGTTCTCTACTATTAATATAAGTTAATTTACAATCTCTATATAAGTATAGTAAGATTTAGTTTATTCTTATTAGTAAACAATCTTAATATATTAAGTATAGTTAATATATAAATAATATTTATATAGATATAAATACTCTTAATATAACTTAATAGCTTTTAAGACTCTTATAATTACATTATTATAATATTCTAAAGTATCTAATAACTAATATTATAGTAGTATATTAATATTAAAGTATTATCTAATTAATACTTAGTTTCTGAAATTTTTAGCTTAATATAGTAATTTATAAAATAGCTAGATAATTAAGTTTTAAATATTTATAAGTTATTTATTAATTGTAGCTTTTGGGATAATTGTATTAAAACTTAATCTAATAAATTAATAGCTTTAGTTATAAGGGTTATAAGTAAATATTATTATATTTATCTTATACCTCTCTTCTTATAAATAGTTATATAGATTTTAAGGGGATTTTAAATCTGTTATAAAGGATATAGAAAAGTAATAAATTATAGAATGCCTAATCCCTATAAATATTTTATTTTATCTTATTTTTAAGAAGTTTAAAAAGATTTTCAACTTTATAACCTTAGTAGTTATATTTAGTTATATATATTAAGCCTTAGTTTTAATAAGATTCTCCCTAATTATTACTATAAGGTCTTCTATTACTATAAAGTTGAATATTAGAACTAGAAGTATAATTATCTATAAAAATAAGTAATTTCATTACTATTTTAACTAGTAATAAGTTAGTATTAGTATGAATACTATTATTAGGTAAAATGTATAGTTAAATCTATATATAGAGTCAAGAGCTTAGATACCATTCTAGGTATAGAGTAAAAGTAACTAAATATTAAATATTATAATAGAAACTTTAGTTATTACTTTAAATATTTAAGATAATAAGAGATATTTTCGAAGTTTAATTAGATTTTGAGAGTTTTTGAAATATAAATCAGAATCTATTTTAATATATTATTTCTATATATACTTTTAGTTAATTTATAAACAGTAGATACTTAATATTTTAACTAAAAAGAGAATTAAATAATTACTAAGTTAAAATCTAGACTTCTTAAGAAAGATTCAGAACTTGAAATAATAATAACAATATAACTAGCCTTTTAGCTAAAGTAGCTATAATACTATATAATAAGTATATTATAAAGAGGGATTTTAGTAGTACTTTCTCTAAGACTCTTTTATCTTTAATTTGAGTATTTTAATATATTTCTTTTAAAATATAAAGTATTGTATAATATTTTGAAGAGTTCTTATAAGAGATTATATTTAATATAATATAAAACCTATACTTATCAAGAATTATAGAGATACTGAGATCTTTATTATTATTAGTAAAAATAAAGAAATTAAATTATATTTATATAATATTACTTTTTATATTATTCTAGCCATAAACCTTATTTCTTTTTAGTAATTATAGAAATAAAACCATTATTAAGATATTAAATTAAACTACTTATCTTAATTATAGAAGAGTAATATTATTAAAATCATAGTTATTAATGTTTTATATAACTAGTAAGTTCTTAAATATTATATAACTTATAAGAAATTAACTACTTTTATAGTATAATTAGTATAATATAAACTTTCTTCTAAATATTGATATCACTAGTAGTATATTATAGATATTATTTAAAAAACCCTATAAATAATAATAGTTCTAAGATTAGTAATTAGAGTATTTAAATAGAGAATCTTTTAACTATTTTATCTTTACTATATAGAATATTTATATTATTAATAACTACTTGAAATATAGTACTTACTAGCTTACTTAAGAAGTATATAAAACTTATAGAATTAGTAAGATAAAATATAAGATTTATTATATAGAATATGAGAATACTTTATATACTACCCCTAGGGAATATATTACTCTTAACTTCTATTACTATTATTAGAACTATAGTAATTATACTTCAGCTCTAATATTTATAAATAGAACTACTAATTACTATTAGGATTTTTATTTTATAAATAATATTAGAATTGTTATAATAGGAGTATTTAAAAGCTTTATTATACTTTTTAAATATTAGTATAATATTAATATTAACTTTTTTAAGTATTATAATAAGATCCCTAAGTATAAGAGTCTGAAATATAATCTAACTATTAGGTTACTATAGAGAAAAAAGGTACTAGGGGGCTACTAGAATTCCTATATATTAGTCTTAACTATTAGAATAATAGATATTCTAATAGTATAAAGCTTAAATATAAATATAAAGCTATAGTTAAGAGAGGGGAAAAATAAGTTTGAATAATAATATAATATAGTATATATTTATTAAGAGATCTTATTATTTAATATAAACTTAATCTGAAATATTTAAATTTCTACTTATCTTTAGATATACTAATTAGTAGGACTATAATAATCCTATATTAGAAACCTATTACTTAAGTAATTTAGGAGTCTAAGTCTAATTTAATAGGAGAACGATTCTTATAATTACTAATAGTAGTATTAATAAACTAGAAGAATAATTCTTCTTTTAAAATAATAATAATCTTTCTAAAACTAATTTAGACTAATTAATTAAAGAAGAAATAAAGAAATTAAAAAAGAAATAGAAGTTAGAAAAATTAATATTATTATATAGAAAAGATAATCTAAAGGAGGGGAGTATTAAAAAGTCTTCTACTCCTATATCTAATCTTAAGAAATAAAGAAGAAATCTTTTAATTAAATAATTAATCCCTATTAAATATTAAAGTAGTAACTAATTAGAATTTAATAACTTCTTATTTAAACTATAAGGATTATATAATTCAATATAAATAAGTTTACTATTAATAAAAATAAAGTCTAGTATATAAACTTATATCTAAAAAATATTATATTTTAATAATAGATTAAATAGATTACTATTACTTATAATTTAGTTACTTTTGCTCTATACCTAGAATGGTATCTAAGCTCTTCACCCTATATATAGATTTAACTATAAATTTTACCTAATAACAATATTTATACTAATGCCGGCTTATAACTAGTTAAAATAGTAATAAAATTACCTATTATTATAGATAATTATACTCCTAGTTCTAACATTCAACCCTATAATAATAGAAGACCTCATAGTAATAATCTATATAGAGAGAGCCTTATTAAAGCTAGGGCTTAATATATATAGCTAAAAGTAACTACTAAGGTTATAAAGTTGAGAATTTTTATAAACCTCTTGAGATAGAATAAAATAAAGCGCTAAAAACTAGGCATTCTATAATCTATTACTTTTCTATAACTTTTACAATAAAACTAAAATCCCCTTAAAATCTATATAGCTATTTATAAGAAAATAACTATAAGATAAATATAGAAATATCTAGCCATAACTATTATAACTAAGGCTATTAATATATTAGACTAAGTTTTAATAAAATTATTCTAAATACTATAATTAATAGATAGCCTATAGATATTTAAAAGAAAATTATCTAGTTATCTTATAAGATATTATACTAAACTAGTAATATTAGAGACTAAGTATTAATTAGATAATACTTTAATATTAATACCCTATTATAATACTAGTCACTAGATATTTTAAAATATTATAATAATATAATTATAAGAATTTTAAAAGCTATCTAATTATACTAGAAGTATTTATACCTATATAAATATTATTTATCTATTAAGTATACTTAATATATTAAGATTATTTGCTAATAAGAGCAGGCTGAGTCCTATTATACTTATATAGAAATTATAAGTTAGCTTATATTAATAATAGAGAACTTTCATATTAATAATATAAAGTCTTATCTTAAAAGTAGGTAAGGCTTAGTATAAATATCAAGATTATAGATATTAAAGTTGTGATAAATATTTAAATAAAATACCTATAGTTAGTAGTAATTAAATGTCTTGAGATATTTAAATTATATATAGCTATAAGGGTGTAAAGATATAAGGGTGTAAGGTTGTTATAAAAAGAGTTATTAGTTATTTATTATCTATAAAAAAGTTGATATAAGGCGGGTATGCTAGCTATAGCTATAAGAAGTTTAGCTTTAGATTAACTAGGGGCTAGCTATAGTAGTTAGCAGGGGGGTAAGAAGGCTAAAGTTATACTTTAGGGGGTAATATGTCTACTAATAGTCGTAGTAGAAAGCAAGCTATCAGCCCCTCCTACTATTACTTATAATAATAATATTAAGTAAGTTATTTAAGTAATAATAGAAGAATAACTCAAGTCTAATATAGATAATAATAATATTTAGATTATAATACTAGCTAAATTTAATAAAGTTTACTAAAGAATCAACTAATCCTACTAATAGTTTATTAATATATATAAGTCTTATAAAGTAGAATATTTTAATATCTTATGAAAAAGACTCTAAGCTATTAATATTATTAACTACTTATTATTTAAATTAAGATATATAATTATAAATAGAAGCCTACTAATTATATATTAAGAAATTAATTATATAACTAAAAAAGTAGAGATAATTAAGTAATTTCTAAATAGGTCTATTTTTAATAGAACTTATTTTTAGAATATTAGAATAGAAGAACTATATACTATTAATCATATAGATAGTTATTTTAATTTAAAAGATAAATAGAAAAATCTAGTTAAGAAAACCATTTCTTATAATTACTTTCTTACTTAAAATTAAATAAGAAGAAACCTTATAGCTTGAAATAGCTACTTTTTAGAACTTATCTAAATATTATAATTATAAAGAGATAGGCTATATATTATATTAATATAATAAGGATACTTATTATACTTATAAGAAGTCTATATATATTAAAATATCCTAATATATCTTAAAGATAGAAACTAATAGTATTTATATTTTTGTAAGAGTATAGCTAAAGGTTTTGATTATGAAAGGTTTGGATATATAGGTAGGATTTATATTACTATATAGACTATTATTTAAAAGATCTAAGTTATAATCTTTTAGCTGAAAACTCTTTCTAGTATTTTAATAGTTATAGCTAGCTAGTTATTAGGTATATTATATAGTCTTATTAATATATTTTTATTACTATCTCTCTTTCTAAGAATCTTAATTCCTAAGGGTATAATTATATACTTCCTAATATTTATTATAAAGCTTATATATTATTACTAATTATTTATTATATAAAATACCTCTTTAATATTAGTAATCATTCTACTATAGTATTATTATTTATTTAAGCGATTCTTTGTAGTCTGAATAATAGAACTGATGTTTATTATTATTATTATTGGGTTCTAGTTATTCTTCCTGTTATTTATAAATATATTTATTATTATTTTAATAATATATTGATATTCTTAAACTTTATAGTATTATTCTAATAGAAATAGTTTTTTGAATTCTATTATAATCCCTTATATTATTTCGCTATATATTTAGTAAGTATTATCTTTTTTTCTCTTATAATATTATATTATTTTCCATATTTTTATTCATACTATTTTTATCTTTTTGATACTTTTTATATTGTTTTACTAGTCATTCTTAGTTTATTATTTTTCTTTTTTCTTTTTCTTTCTTTTTTATTATTATTAATATACTATATATTTTATAAAGATATTTTATATTACTATTTTTACTACTATCTTTTAAGTATTTATTTATAATAGTAAAAAAGTTACTAATAAGGATTTCTTTTATTTTGAACCTAGTAACTATTTATTTTATTTTAGTTATCTATTTTGATTTTAATTTAATACAGAAAGGTTATTTTATATTACTAGTAACTATGTATTAAAATATCTCTTTTATAAGAAGAATAAGTAGAAATATTATAGTATAAGTTGTTTTTTTATTATATACTTACTATTTATATTAATCTTTACTTTTTGAATTCTATATAAGTTACATAATACTACTTATATAATATATAATTAAACTATTATTTACTACTAAATATTTAAATAAAAAGCCTTAATTTCTAAATATAAAAATAAGTTACTTTATATTCTTATTAAAACTTTAATAAAATAGTAATATATAGGTAATATTATTTATAACTATTTTATAAATTTATAGAAGAAGAAACTTAATTTAGAATTTTTTCTCTTTTAAGAGATATTAGTTATCTATAAGTATTTAAATATTATTTATCTTAATACTATAAGTTCGCTAGATATTTACTTTATTATTACTACTAATTAATAGAATAACCTAATATTCTAAAATCTATAGAAAAAGTATTTTACTAATTATCTATTATATAGTTTATTAATTTTTATAATAATAACCTTATTATTATTTTAGAGTAATAACTTACTTATTCTTTTAATATTTAGTTACTTTTGCTCTGTACTTAGAATGGTATCTAAGCTTTTTACCCTATATATAGATTTAACTATAAATTTTACCTAATAATAGTATTCGTGCTAATACTAGCTTACAATTAGTTAAAATAGTAATGAAATTACCTATTGATATAGATAATTATACCCCTAGTTCTAATATTTAACTTTATAGTAGTAGAAGACCTCGTAGTAATAATTAGAGAGAGCCTTATTAAGGCTAAAGCTTAATATATATAGCTAAAAGTAACTATTAAGGTTATAAGGTTAAGAATTTTTATAAACCTCTTAAGATAGAATAAAATAGAATACCTATAAAAACTAGGCATTCTGTAATTTATTACTTTTCTATAATTTTTATAATAGAATTAAAATTTCTTTGAAATCTATATAGCTACTTATAAAAAGATAACTATAAGATAAGTATAGAAATATCTAGCTATAACTATTATAATTAAGGCTATTAGTATATTAAATTAAGTTTTAATAAAATTATTCTAAATATTATAATTAATAAGTAGCCTATAGATATTTAAAAGATAATTATCTAGCTATCCTATAAGATATTACGCTAAGTTAGTAATATTAGAAACTAAATATTAATTAGATAATACTTTAATATTAATACTTTATTATAATACTGGTTACTAGATATTTTAGAATATTATAATAATATTATTATAGGGGTTTTAAAAGCTATCTAGTTATACTAGAAGTATCTATATCTATATAAATATTATTTATATATTAGTTATACTTAATATATTAAGATTATTTACTAATAAGAATAAGCTGAGTCTTACTATACTTATATAGAGATTATAAGTTAGTTTATATTAATAGTAGAGAATTTTTATATTAGTAATATGAAGTTTTATTTTAGGGGTAGGTAGGATTTAATTAATAGGGATATTAAGATTATAGATATTAAGGTTATAATAAATATTTAAATAGAATACTTATAGTTAGTAGTAATTAAATATCTTGAGATAGTTGAATTGTATATAGTTATAAGGGTGTGAGGGTATAAAAGTATAAGGTTATTATAGAAGGAGTTATTAGTTATTTATTATTAAAAAGGTTGATATAGAGTAGGTATACTAACTATAGCTATAAGAAGTTTAACTTCAGATTAACTAGGGGCTAGCTATAGTAGTTAGTAGGGGGGTAGGAAGGCTGAAGTTATATTTTAAGAGGTAATATGTCTACTAATAGTTATAGTAGAGAGTAAGCTATTAGCCCCTCCTATTCTTTTAATATATTTTATTATATTTTAGTATTTAAAAGTATTAAAGTTCCTATTATTTTAAGATTATTCTAATTTAATAGTAATTTTAATTATGACCTTACTAATTGATCTAAATATAATATATCTGAATATCTTATTACTATAACTAATAGCCACCTTATTCTTTATAAATCTAATCTTACTATACTTTATAATATATATACTTCTAGTTTACTATTATCTATTATTAGTAAAAAATTAAATAGTAATAATACCTAAGATAATAATAATAATAAGAATAAAAGATCTAGAGTTTTAAAGACTTTTCTATTGTCTCCTTATTATAATAATAGTAATAATAATATTATTATACTTACTATAAATAATTATATTTTTTCTATTGAAATCTACTTAGTAAACTTTTAGTATTACCTTACTCCTAATAATACTAATTTACTTAGTATTAAAAGAGAACCTATAGATAATAATATTTAAATAAAAAGACTTCCTATTAAGAAGTATAAAACTTATTCTAATATTATTCTATCTTTTCTTATAATATTTATATCTAATAATTATTAATTCATTATTAAAAAGTCTATTATTCTTAAAGTTACTATTCCTAAAAAAGCTATTCTAATAAAAAAGACTATAACTATTAAAAAAGCTCTTACTACTAAATAGGTCATTATACTTTTAGTACTTATTATATTTATAATACTTATTATACTTATAATACTTATTATACTTGTAATACTTATTATTCCTATACTATTTATTATTCCTACTATATTTATAAAGAGAAGTTAGAAATACTTTTATAAGAATATATCTAAGTTTTAAATATACAAATTATATTATTTATATATACTAACTAAATTATTACTAAAATATATTAATTCTTTCTAATTTAAAGATATACTTCTTAAAATAATATTTAAACTATTTAAATAGCTAATAGAATTATTTCTCCTTTCTTCTTTAGAATATTATTATTAAATACTTAGTATTAATATTATACTAATTATCTTACTTCTTATAATATTAAATTATCTATTTCTCAAATTTCTAAATAGTTTCTTATATATTACTTAGGTTAATTATAACTTTCTATATATTATATTTTATAAATTATTTAATTTATTTTATAAAAAAGTATTCATTATTTCTATCTCCTTATTTCTTTATAATTCCTTCTATTTCTTATTTTATAGGGTTATTCTCTAGCTCAGGGAAAATAATTCAACTATTAGTATTCTTTATTATTCTATTTATAGTTTAAATAAAGAGATAGGGAAATTAATATATATATAGTAATATTATTCTAATAGACATATTCTATATACTTATTCTCCTATTTTCTCTACTATTAAGACTCTAATATATTTTAATATTAACTTCTTATATTCAAACCTAAGGTTCTTTATCAATAACTTAATAATTACTTTCTAATTATATATATATAATTAATATCTCAAATTATATACTTTTACCTGATTTCTAACTACCATTTATTAATATTCTACTATTTAGCAATATATTTAGTTAATATAAATAACTTACTTTATAATACCTTATACTATTAAGTCTTTATATATTATATATTTAACTATTTTTAGATAGAATTTATATAGTTTATCTATTAATAAATACCTAGTAGTATTATATTTATTATTATTATATATAAATATAGTTTCCTTTAGTTATATTATTTAGATAGTAGGCGAACTATTAGTAAATATTTTAAAATAATATTTTAATACTTAGTATATTTATTCTATTTAACTATCTATTTATAAGTAGTATATTATTAATACTTATTACTTAATTAGTCGCTCTATTATAAACTCTTCTTCAAATTAGCTTATAAAAAGTTTATTTTTATTATTAATAATACTTTAAAAAATATTAAATTAATATTCTACTTTTTTATAGAATATTACTACTAAGTCTATAGTTATTATCTTTTTTCTTATTAGAATAAATATTATAATTTTATAAATCTATTTATAATAACTAGGATAGTATTATATATATTACTATTTTAGTAAATATTGTCTACAAATCTTATAATAAAATCTATACTAATTTTTTAAAATAGTCTTATTGGGATAGGTAGAAATTATTACTAGCTATATAACTTATATTTTAATATTTTGATCCTTTAGTAGATTTAATATAATACTATGTAATTGTATATATCTATAGCTATATTATTCTAATAGAAATTCTATTTTATAAATATATAAGTTTTATTAATACCTATATAATTTACCTGATTCTTATTATAATATAAATAAATAATCTTATATTCTAAGGATTTTATATTAAATATAAGTAGTCTTCTTCAGAAGAAGAATATTCTTTCTATATTTATTAAGTAGCCTTTCTAGCTACTAATTATTCTTTAGGTGTTTTCTATATATATCTAGTAGTTTTTATTATAAGTCTATAGCCTTTTGATAATATATTTAGTATTTTTAGAATCCACTATAAAATATATTATTTCATCTTTTATAAAGCTCCTTATTATTAAATATAAAATATGTTATTTTAGAATTATAACCCTAGTTGTTTATAAATTCTTTTTACTTATTAGTACTTACTAAGTATTCTCTATTATCCTATATATCTTTTTACTATAAGTAATTATACCTATAATTATTACTATATTTTTAGTATCCCTAAGGAGTAGTATTTTTAAAAAGTTAAATATTTTCTACCTCTAGGTCTAACCTTTATATTAAAATATTTTTCTTATATCTATATTATCTGAATAAAACTTTTACTAATCCTACATTTCCCTTAGTTTTAATAATCCTCTAATAAGTATCTATTAATAATAACTTAATAAATTTTAGTTTATTTATAAAACTTAGTAATATATTATAATATTCTATTTCTTCTTTTATATAATTTAACTATTTAGATAATCTATCTACTAAATTAATAATTCTAAATTAATATTTTAGATCAAAGTTAAATACTAAGAACTTATAGATTTAATAAGTAACTCTTCTCTAAAGGTTCTATATTAGTATTATAATAATACTTATTAAAGCCTAATAGTTTATTAGAATTATAAATATCTTTAAAAGTCTTATTAAATAATATTTCTAGTAGTTAAAGTTTTTAAAAATAATTAGTAATTCTTATTAGCCTATTCCTTATTTGTATTCTATTTTATTAAGTATCCTAGAATAATAAGTAATTAATTACTATTAACTTTCTATTTTTTATTATAGAATACCTAAGATTACTTATTATAATATATCTATTTCTATTTTAATATTCTTTATAAGGTTCTAATACTAAAGAATAATTACTAAATAGAAAGTATTTTA
>AMCV02000008.1:1397977-1408291 GCA_000350065.2 Colletotrichum orbiculare MAFF 240422
CCTTATAATACTCTATTCTTAAATAGCTATTAGTATCCTATTTATACTTATTTTACTCTTATAGTTTATAACTTAATACTTAGTCTTACTATCTAAGAAATAAGCTTCTATAATTTATAGTATAATTAATATATATATAGTTTCCTAACTTAAAATAAATATAATATTACTCAACTTACTAATATCTTACTACTAACTATTTAGTATTGATAGAATTAATAGCCTTATTTATCTTACTATTTATATATATAAGAGTAGTTAGAAAAACTATAAACTTATATATAAATACTTATATCTCCAATCTTATATTAGTTTAGTAATATAATATTATTAGAATTCTCATAGTTTTTTAGCCTCTATTATAGTATTTCTAGCTTTTAGGATAAGAATTTTAAATATTTCTAATTTTTTCCTAAATCTAAGTACAATTAGTAGAAGTAGATAAAAACTTCTCCTTTATTCTACTTAAATCTAAATACACTTAAATTCTAATATAATACTAGCTACTTAGTATAATACTATATAAATACCTAATATTCTTCTTATTGTACTTCTTGAAATTTCTATTTATATAATTCTTCTTATATTTTTAAGGTAATATATTATTAATAAATAAATATAATAAAGTTAGTTTAAATAGAGTTATCTTCTGAATTAGTCTTATAATTTCTCTATTCTATTTAGAATTAGAATACTAGTGTTATAAATACTTATTAGATCTACTAATTAACTATACTACCTAGTTAGATTTAATAGTTATTCTTAATAATTATAATCTAATTATTAACTTATTTAATTATAAATCTTCTTCTTATTATTCTATAGTTATATAAAAGTAGCTTTTCTTAATCCTTAGGTAGTTTAAATATTACTAATTATTTAACCAACTATTAGATAAAAACTATAGTCTACCTTTCATAAGCTTCTTACTACTTCTATATTTACTCTTAATATATTACTATTTAAAATTATATAATTTCAAATATCTTATTTATAATACTTATTAGGTTTAGTCTAAATAGGAATAGTAATTATAATAATACTTAGGATTACTTATTAAATCTAAGTATTAATTATTAAAGACTTAGTAATTACTTAGACCTAAGAAGTATAATAGAAATTATTCTATTTCTTCTTCTTATATTAAGAAAGAAATATTCCTTTCCTTAAAGTATATCTTATATAAGATTATCTAATAAGTATTTCTTTTTAACTTCTTTAGTATATTACTAGTAAGAATTTATATTAATATTAAAGTTTAATTTATCTTAAGTAATATATAAGAAGTATTTCTCTTTAGAAGTATTTTCTCCTAGAGTTACTATTCTATTATTATTATTACTTTATTTACCTAATTCCTAATAATAATATAATATAGTACTAATAGTCTTACTATATACTTCTATTAAGTTGAATATTAATTATTAAAGTTTATTAAGACTTATATCAAGTCTATATTTATAAAGTAGTTATTCTTTATAAAAGTAGTTACTATTTAATATTTTTATCTATATTAATTACTTTAAAAATTAAATAGAAGTAATAGAATTATAAGAATATAGCTAAAGGTTTTGACTGAGAAAAGTTTAAATATATAAGTAGAATCTATATTATTATATAGACTATTATTTAAAGAATCTAAGTTATAATCTTTTAATTAAAAATTCTTTCTAATATCTTAATAACTATAGCTAGCTAGTTACTAGGCATATTATATAGTCCTATTAATATATCTTTATACTCTAGCTTAATCTTAATATAGTAATAGGTTTTCTTAAGGTTAATCTTTAAAATCTATACTACTTTTTAGAATCTATCTATAAACTTACTAATTAGTAGTAATAAGTAATAATTCTTAATTATAATCTTATTGAAACCCCTATAGTTAATATAGAAATATAGAAAGCTATTTTTCTTTTAAATAAAAAAAAACTAATATACTTATTTTACTTATAGATAGCTATATATATCTATTTACTAGGTTTTTCATAATATATATTTTTAATTCTTCTAATTACTACTTATTTAATAGATATATAAACTTATAAAGTAATTTCTTTTTTAGTTCTAGTTTAATAGTATATTCAATATTCTTATAGATTAAAATAAATTTTATTATAACTTTATTAAATACTCCCTACTTACTTATAAATTCCCCAGGGATATCTATAATTATAATAACCTTATCTCTTTCTCTAAATATTTCTATATAAACTTTAAGATTTTTTCTCATCCTACTAATATATAATATATAAGTAGTCTTCTTATTCTTAATAATCTCTTATATAAATACTTCTAGCTTAATAATAAATATATATTTATAATACTAAGTATTTATTGAAGTATTTATTATAATACCTTCTTAGCCTATAGAATACTATTTTAATAAGAAATCTATATATCTTTCAAATTAGTAAGTATTAGTAAATAACTAGTATAATATCTATAAGTAACTATTTAAATCTATAAGGAAAGATATTAATTAGTATAACTTTTCCAGTTCTAATATTAAATTACTAAATCTTTTTAAAATAAGTATAGTTATTTTAATTAGAATTAGTCTTAGTAGTATAACTAGCTACTTATTAATAAGATCTACTTATAAATATAAGTCTATATTTATTATTACTTCTTTCTTTTTAATATTTTAAAGAATAATTACTAAGCTTTTAACTATTTTCTCTATAAAGACTGATTCTTTAGTTAATATAAAGACTATTAGTTCTATTTTTATACCTACTTATTTCCCTAGATCTCTTTAATATAAGAACTAGTATTAATAATTTATATTAAAATATAGGACTTTATAATACTTTACTTTTAAGTAACTATTAGTATCCTATTTATATTTATCTTATTCTTATAATTTATAGTTCTATACTTAGTCTTATTATATTAGAAGTAAACCCCTATAATTTATAGTATAGTTAAAATATATATAGTGTTCTAGTTTAGAGTAAGTATAATATTACTTAACCTACTGATATTTTATTACTAACTATTTAATATTAATAGAATTAGTAGTCCTATTTATCTTACTATTTATAAAAGTAGGAGTAGTTAGAAAAACTATAGGTTTATATATACATATTTATATCTTCTATTTTATATTAACTTATTAATATAATACTATTAGAATCCTTATAATATTTTAATTTTTATTATAATATTTCTAGTTTTTAGGATTAAGATTTTAAATCTCTCTATTTTCTTTTTTAAATTTAGGTATAATTAGTAGAAATAGATAAAAACTTCTCTTTCATTCTACTTAAATCTATATATATCTATATTCTAATATCATACTAACTATTTAATATAATACTATATAGATAACTAGTATTCTCCTTATTATACTTCTTTAAATTTCTATTTATATAATTTTTCTTATATCTCTAGGTTAATATATTATTAGTAAATAAATATAATAAAATTAGTTTAGATAGAATTATCCTCTAGGCTAACCTTATAATCTCTCTATTCTATTTAGAATTAGAATATTAGTTTCATAAATACTTATTAGATCTATTAATTAACTATACTACTTAACTAGATTTAATAGCTATTCTTAATAATTATAATCTAATTATTAACTTGTTTTATTATAAACTCTTCCCTTATTATTCTCTAATTATATAAAAACAGTTTTTCTTAGTTTTCAAATAATCTAAATACTACTAATTATTTAGCTAGTTATTAGATAAAAACTATAATCTACTCTTTATAAACCTCCTACTACTTCTATATCTACTCTTAGTATATTACTATTTAAAACTATATAATTTCAAATACTTTATTTATAATACTTATTAAATCTAATTTAAATAAGAATAATAACTATAATAATACTTAGGATTACTTATTAGATCTACATATTAATTATTAAAAACCTAATAACTACTTAGACCTAAGAAGTATAATAAAATTATTCTATTTCTTCTTTTTATATTAAGAAAGAAGTATTCTTTTCTTTAAGATATATTTTTTATAAAATTATCTAATAAGTATCTCTTTTTAACTTCTTCAATTTATTATAAGTCAAAATTTATATTAATACTAAAATCTAACTTATTTTAAATAGTATATAAGAAGTATCTCTCTAGGAATATCTTCCCTTAGAATTACTATCTTATTATTATTATTATTTTACTTATTTAATTCCTAATAATAGTATAGTATAATACTAATAGTCTTATTATATACTTCTATTAAGTTAAATATTAATTACTAAAGTTTATTAAAGCTTATATTAAATCTATACCTATAGGATAATTATTCTCTATAAACATAGTTACTATTTAATATTCTTACCCATACTAGTTACTTAAAAGATTGAATAGAAATAATAGAATTATAAGAATATAGCTAAAGGTCTCAATTAAGAAAGATTTAAATATATAAATAAGGTTTATATTACTATATAGACTATTACTTAAAAGATCTAAATTATAATCTTTTAACTAAAAACTCTTTCTAATATTTTAATACCTATAGCTAGCTAGTTACTAGGCGTACTATATAGTCCTATTAATATATCCTTATAATTTTATAGAATCTAAAGCCTTATTAACATTTTAAAGTTATAATATTAATTTATATAATGAAGAGTTAAAAAAAAGAAAAAAACTTATTAACCTAAAAGTTAATAAGAATATCTTAAGCTAAAGGATATTATATAATATTAAACTTATAGAAATTAACTTAAGATTTAAGATATTAGGCTTTTAAAATAAGATGATATATAGATATAAAATATAAACTATAGTTATAAAAATTATAGATAGCTTTAGTATAATATAAATAAAGTCTTATATATTCTAAATAGGTAATATTAGTAAGTATAATATAATTTTAAAAATCCCCTAGAGAAGAAGAATAAAGTTTACTTTAAATAGAAAACTTTAAGTTAAGTCTATCTCTTAATTATCATAATTTCAAAGTTAATATATAAGGCTAAAGTAATTAATAAGACTATTTAATTACTTTTACTCTATACTTAGAATAGTATCTAAGCTCTATATTCTATATATAGATTTAACTATAAATCTTACCTCATAATAGTATTTATACTAATACTAGTATATAACTAATTAAAATAATAATCAAATTACCTATTATTATAAATAATTATATTCCTAGTTCTAATATTTAATCCTATAGTAGTAGAAGGCTTTATAATAATAATTAAGAAGAACCTTATTAAAGCTAAAGCTTAATATATTTAGCTAAAAGTAACTACTAAAATTATAAAGTTAAGAATTTTTATAGCCTTCTTAAAAATAGAATAAAATAGAATACTAAGAGCTAGGTATTTTATAATTTATCATTCTTCTATATCTTATCTTTAGTATAACCTAGTAGCTAGAGTAATAGTATATTATATTTATATAATAGAACTAAAATATCTTTAAAATCTATATAACTATTTATAAAGAAAGTACTATAGAATAAGTATAGAGATGTCTAATTATAATTATTTTAATTAAAACTTTTAGTATATTAGACTAAGCCTTAATAAAATTATTCTAAATATTATAATTAATAAGTAACTTATAAATATTCAAAAGACAATTATCTAATTATCCTATAAATTACTATATTAAGCTAGTAATATTAGAAACTAGGTATTAATTAAATAATACTTTAATATTAATATCTTATTATAATACTAGTTATTAGATACTTTAAAGTATTATAATAATATAATTATAGGGATTTTAGAGGCTATCTAGTTATATTGAAAGTATTTATATCTATATAAACTTTATTTATATATTAGTTATACTTAATATATTAAGATTATTTACTAAAAAGAGTAGGCTAAGTATTACTATACTTATATAAGGATTATAAGTTAGCTTATATTAGTAGTAGAAAACTTTTATATTTATAGTATAAAGTTTTATCTTAGGGGTCGGTAAGACTTAGTCTAAGAGATATTAAGGTTATAGATATTAAAGTTATAATAAATATTTAAATAGAATACCTATAGTTAGTAGTAGTTAAATATCTCGAGATAGTTAAATTATATATTAATAGCTATAGAAATATAAGGGCGTAAGGTTGTTATAGAAGGAATTATGAGTTATATATTATTAAAAAGGTTAATATAGAATAAATATACTAGTTATAGCCGTAAGGAGTTTAACTTTAGATTAATTAGGGGCTAATTATAATAATTAGTAGGGGGATAGGAAAGCTAAAGTTATATTTTAGGAGGTAATATATCTACTAATAGTTATAGTAGAAAGTAGGTTATTAGCCTCTCCTAATTAATAAGACTAAAAAGTAATCTAAATATATATTAGTAATCTTAGTTATATTAGTATTGAAAAAAGGGGAGTAGTAGACTACTTAGTAATAATCTATAAGAATCTTAAATAAAAAGAAAGTTAATTTTAAGTAATCACTACTCAACGACTAAGAGTAAGCTTATACTTTTAATATAAAGAAGACTAGTATTCTTATAGAAAAAGGTTTTTATATAAATATAATAGAATTAGAAGAATATAAAAAGCCTTTATAAGACTTTATATATCTTCTTATAGAAAAGGAATTAGAAGAACTATATTAAAACTTTATATTAACTTTTAAAAGGAATAGATTAGAATTTTAAAAACTATATAAAAAAGTATTAATTCTCTCTATTTACATTAGGTTAAATATAGTATTCAAATAGCTAAAACTATAGTAATAAGTAATTAAATAGTCAACCTACTTATTTAGACTAATTAGATTAGAAAGATTATTATATAGATTTATCCCTATAATATATAGTATACATATACATATTATAACCTAGATATAGATATTATAAATAGAAATAACTAGTTATATACTATTTATATAATTAATTAACTATAATATTTACTTATTATAAATTAATACTAATTAGTAGTATTTTACTACTACTAGTATTATTTACTATATTATAGACTAATAAGAAATACTCTAAAGAAATAATATTCTAATACCTCTTATAGAAATCTCTAGAAAGCTATATAGTAAAAATAGATAAACTTAAAACTATTATACTTATATATTACTTTAAGATATAAATATAACCTCTAGAACCCTATATAGTAAAGATAGGAAAAGAAGGCGAATTTATAATAACCTATTAATTTAATATTATTTATATCTATTATATCATAAACTAATAACTAAGATTTCTACTAATTTACTAAAGTAAAAATATAATAGTAAATATAATAAGATTAATATAAATAAGAAAAAAAGATCTATAATAAATTACTATTCCTTATTGCTATCCCTTAATATCCTATATATATTTAATAAGTAGAGAAATAATAAGTTTAACTTAATAATTATAATAATATAATATACTTTTTCCTAATAAATATAACCTCAAGAATAAAAGATATCTACTTTTCAATCTAGCCTTTAGAATTTAGATTAGAACTTAAAAGAAAGAAAAAAGTATTAAAAAACCCTTATTTTATTTAATAAAGAGATACTAAGAAGTAATATTGAATACCTAGTAATATAAATTAATTATAAAAACTCCTAATACTTCCTTTTAAACGTTTTATGAGTAATTATAATAAATATTCTATAAGAATATATAGAGGACTAATAAGTTTATAGTATTAGAATGAATAATACTACAGCCAAAAATATTATAAAACTCTTATCTACTACTTCTATCCCTAAATATTTCCTAAATATTTATTTATATATTAATAATATAGAAGACTAATTAATATTACTTATTAAATAATACAGGAAGAACTAAATAATTACCTAAATATAATTATTTAACCAAATATAATTACAAAATATCTTAGAAATCTAAAAAGTAAAATACTTAATAATTAATAATAAGACTTAAAACATAAAGAAGAGGGATAGTTATAAGAAATAATATAAAAAGAAATTGATATATATTAACTAAATAAGGTAAATATTACTACTTACTCAATAAGTATAATAGCTATTATTCTTAAATCTACTCTCTATAATATATTAAGACAGAATACCACTCTATATACTAGTAAGTATATATAATAACAACTCATAGTATTTAATTTTTGTCTCTTATTACTTCTACCTACTACTAATAATATATTTATAGAGCTATAATATATAACTATAACTATATATTAAATTAATAATTATACTAACTTTAATACTATTCCTAATTATAACTAGGTATACTAGTTTATATATATTATTAAATACATTATTAAGTATAATAATTAGATAAAAATTTACTTTAAAGAATCTTTAAGAATTTTAATTAGAAGATATATATAGAATTCTATTAGAAAGATATTTCTACTTAATAATTATAATTTATCTAATAAATATATATATTTTCAAAGTTATAAATCTTAGAGAAATACTTATAATAAAAATATAATAAAATTATACTAATTATAAATACTCTTTTAACTTATTATTCTAAGTCATATCTTCCTTACTAAGTCTTATTAATAATCCTAGNAGAGATATAGAATAATTAAAATATAATAACTAATACTAATAAGTATAAGAGAGTATTTTAATAAATTAGAATAAAGATACTAATTAGTATATATTAAAACGTTATGCCTAAATAGTAAGGAGAATAAGTTTTATTTTCTAATAGAAATATAAATATTAATATTAAAAAGTATATAGGCAGGTAGCCTATATCTAGTAAAGTAATACTTTATATTAAAAATATATATACTAGATATTCTTAAGGAAAGAAGATATAGTATAAAAGAATGAATAATAGTTATATTTAGTTAAAGAATATTATAATTAGTTAATCTAAATATATATTAAAAAAGGGTATAAAGGCTTTCTTTTATAGTACTACGCTTAGTTCTAGAATATTCTAATTAGTAATTATTAAAATATTTAAGTAATATAAGTTTACATTAGTAATTATGAATACTAAAGTTAATTACTAGTAAGTACTCTATAAAAGAATGAGGTAGAATATTCTACTGAATATTTAATAGTAAGTTGAGTACTACTATAGGGTAAATACCTATAGCTTAATATTTTAATAGTTAATAATATATACTTCTATTACTATATTTAGATATAAATAAAATAGAACCTCTATTTTAAAGACCTATAGAATACTTATTAAGGAACCTTCTAAGACTAAAAAGAAATATACTTTAATATATTAAAAAGAAGATTATTATAATTACTAAAGAACTACTTTATTAATAGAAGAATATACTTCTCTATTAATTAAAATATTATAAAAGTGAAGCTAATAGAAATATTTAATAAAGATATATTAATTTACTAGAGAAAAAAAAGTATTAAAACTAAGTAGAAGGATTATTACTACTTAAGATAAAGGATTGAAAGAAAACTAAAACATATTAAATAATTCCTAAAAATTAAAAACTTTATACTTATTAAGAAATAATAACCTTCTATATCAAAAAACTTAAGAGTAGAAATAACTCTAATTTAAATAATACTATTAATATTAACTAATAGAAGTATATTATATTAGGCCTATAACTAGTTAAACTAAATATCCATATAATTATACTTATATAGAACTCTATTATAAAAGATAGCTCTAATTAGAAGGAATAATAGGTAGAATTATAGAAGCCCTAAGGTTTTATATATATCTTAAGAGAAATTACTAAATATCTTTAAAATAATATATTATCTTTAGTTAATCTTATAAAAAGGTTAAAATATAATTAGTTATATTAGAGGTCTCTAATATATTGAAAGTTATATACTTCTCGAGAACCCTTTAAAGAAAGCTGTACCTAATAGTTAGCTCTTACCTTATAAACCCTATAGATAATACTAAGGCTGAGGAATTATTTAAATAGAAGAACCCTTAAGTAGTAACAATATAGTTAGTTAATATAATTACTAATAAATATAAGAGGTATATTATAAAGGGAAAGTATAAGCTTATATCTATTATAACTACTTCTTTAAAAGATTATAGTTATATAATATTAATACTAACTAGCTAATAATATTTATTACTAATTATAAATAGTTACTAGTTATTAATAATTAGTAGTAATAACTAATAGCTAGTAGTAGTTATTATACTTAGTTTATATAATTAGAAGGTATATACCTACTAGTTATAATTATTTGCTATATAATTTAAACCTATTACTCTTACTATAAAATAATAAAAACTAGCTAGATATTAAACTACTATATTAAGTAGGATAAAAAGTTAAAGTATTATTTAATAAGATATATTAATTAAGTAATAAATATATAAATGAAATTTATAATATCTTTAAAGATAGGATATAGATATATATTACTAAATATATTAACTATTATACTAAATAGGATTCT